>OMKZ01001981.1:39093-55937 GCA_900302535.1 Neoniphon sammara | reverse complement strand
GTAAAATCATTGGTTTAAAAAAAAAAAAAAAAAAAATTCCAAGGCGTGTATTTCAAATACACACGATACACTGTGTAAATCAAAAATCTTCAGAGTTGCTGTAAGGTTTATTTTTTCACTTTGATGGAGCTAGGCTAATGACTCCTGTAGATTTCAAGTCTTTATGTTAAACTAACACGAAATGGTAACCATAGGAACCAAACCAGTGGACATACAGAGGTGAAAGTGGTATTGAACTTCTTGTCTCAGTCTGGGTAAGTTGGAGTATTCCTTTAAACTTTCTTCAAAAATGTTTTGCTTCTCGCTTCACGAGAAGCAAAGTTGCTCATTTGCAGCTTGAGTTTAACCTCTCTCCCATCCTTTTCGCCCCTCACATGTCTTCGCCTCACAGTGAGCTATCACACATCGACCTGCTCACATCCTATAGAAAATGAAAGGAGGTGGAATTGTTCACTCAAAAAATTGAGCCCAGTAGATCATCACTGTGAGGGTTGTTTTTTCATTTATTTGTTTATTTTTTGTGATTTGAATGTCATGGAGTAAATAGGGTTTTGCACAGTTAATCCTGATTTTTTTTTTAGTAAACAGTACAAGACATTTTTGGCAGGTCCTTTCTTGCCCTTGTGAACTTCAGATTTCTTGCCAATTTTTCACCCATGCAGAAATATACTATAGAACATAAGCTTGACACTGGGCTTGGCATGGCAGTGGCTAATGCTTGGGTAATATTTGTGTGACACATACCTTCACAGGTTTGGCATCTGCTCTGATCTTGCCCCAGGAAACAGCCTCATCAGGTCTGGCCCCGGAGTCAGAGCCATCAAACTCCTGACCTGTGTTCACATACACTGAGTAGGTGGCTCCATTTTTCTGCAAGCAGACGGAAATAGAACAAAGAAAAGCTCTTGAGTTTGTGTGTGTGCCAGAGAGAGAGAGGAAGAGATGATAAAGGAAACTCAGAGAGCTGCAATATTAAAGGATATTTTATTGAATAGCAATGCAACAGCAAATTTTAGAATTCTAGCTAGTTACCAAGAAATTGGAATTGGCTATGTGGTGTTTGGGTATGCCTCCCCCCAGGAGGATCATCCCTGTCACTTTGGAAGCCACTGTCATGTTGTTCAGCCTAGAAATATCTGGAATGAAACACATTTTTGCTATGAGCAGATAAGACAAACACAATTGCACTAATCTCATGTGGTGCCATAGGCGTTCTTTTACCCTCCACGATGTCCACTACCAAGCCGGGGACCTTGGCTGAGAATTCGAAGAACACGTCTCCCAGAGCGCCGTCGGTCAGGGCCGGGCAGAACACCGGGATGTTGTTCTGAAACACACAGCAGGTCAGTCACTGACAGATTTGCATGCAAAAACACACTGTAGGTGTCTGCTAGGCGGTGGATCCGAAAAGTGTGGAAGCAGGAAGAAGTGAGTCAGAGAATCAGAAATTATTTAAGGTTAATGCGCTGATGCAATAGAATCATTCCTCTTTTGTTGTCCATTTTTCCACAGGGCAGTTCATCATTCGAGCCCTTCAAAAAAGGTAAAGGAATTGACTGATTTTTTTCTAATCTTTTGTTCCGTTGTGGTCAATTTTTTTCCGAAGGGTGATCCTCCCAGCTGTTCCCTTGTAGGTAGCCTAATGCATGCCAGGGCTCACCTTGTAGGCCCAGTAGTAGACAGATTCAGGGTTATTGATTTCCTTGCCAAGCCGATGGATCACCTTAGACGGGGTCCATCGGGTGCCCTGAGCGGAGAAAAAATAAAACATGAAATAGGCTGTAGCACAAGAGTCAAGATCAGGACATCAAACAGAGATGAAAATTATATGCATTGGGAGAATAAGATTCTTGACTGATTCCTGTATTATATAATGTATTAAAATGTTTGGACTTTGTAGTTGTGGCCTGTTGAAGAGCATCAATATTAAACTCCTTATAACTCCTGTAGATTTCAAGTCTTTATGCTAAGCTAACACAAAATGCTAACCATTG
The DNA here is from genome assembly GCA_900302535.1 of Neoniphon sammara. Lineage (NCBI taxonomy): Eukaryota > Metazoa > Chordata > Actinopteri > Holocentriformes > Holocentridae > Neoniphon > Neoniphon sammara. The sequence goes on along the minus strand of OMKZ01001981.1, from coordinate 53,943 downwards.
GAACTGAACCAGTGGACGTACAGAGGCGAAAATGGTATCAAATGTTTGGAATATTCCTTTAAATGGTGGCTCATTCATTCATGCATCCAAGGATAATTGAGATATGATTTAAGATGCATAGGGGTTGCTCAGTTATTCTTGTGTTTGTTTTATAGCATTTGATTTAATTGGAATATATTTCTGGGTATTTATGTATTATGATTTGTGTTAACACCAGTAGCACTAGATAACACCTTGGGGATATAGGCTGACAGATGTTCAAGGTTGAGTCAACTCACCTCAGTGTTCTGCTCCAGCAGCATCTGTTTAAAGATGGGCAACAGCCACTGCTCAAACAGCACGTAGTTATCATTGGGCATCAGAAGGTTCCCTATCCTGCACGCAGGACGACACGAGACAAGAGAATGCTGTTTAAAAAATGCTGGCAGTGTAAGTTATTATAACACTGGAGGCTTTTATCAGAGGTCATAAAAAACAACAGCAGTAAAAGTATTAAATAAGATGATGAATCACTATAACTTATCATGCTTGAAGACATTTCCTATGTTTTTCTTAATGGTGCGTGATGTAAAATTTCTGAAAGTCGATAAAAGTGAGGACACTTTGACTCAAATGACAAAAAAAAGTGAAATAAGCATGTAATTCAGTGGTTGAGTCTTCATGGTACTCATTGATAAATTACTCAATTATCTGTCTTTTCCTCAGCTGAGATTAAAAGGGTCCTCACTTAAACCAACCCTCATCAATTTTGCATTTTTAGCGTGCCTTTAATTTAATAGTGACGTTTCCATTTGAAACTATTCACAACTGTATTTTCGTTCGATTCTGCAGGGCTTAGTATACTGATCAGTGTTAATACAGCGGCTGACACACTGTCTGACCTGTTGTGTCCTTTTTCAAACAGATCCTTTCCAGGCAGGGCAAAGTCTCCCATGTAGACAGGCGCCAAACACTTGATGAAATCCTCCTCTATGCCTCCTGCTGTGGTCACCATGACATCCACCTTTACAGGGCAAGAAGAGAGACTGTGATATATCATATTAGAGAATGAATCTAATGGGGTGTTGTGTGTAATATTACAATCCTCTGAGCTAAACATATGTAATGTCTGATGTTATTACAGTAAGGAAATCTACAGGGAGTGGAAAAAAAGATAAAAGAAACGCTTAACAATACAACCACACAATATAATAACAATACATGTGGCAATGTTGGGATTTAGCCTGACAATAGACAATATTTAAAAATTGAAGACAACAAAGAGTCCCTTGCTAGATGGGAAGAAAAGGGGAGGAGATGCTGGGAAAAAAGCATTTTTTTCCCCTAAATGAGTACAGATTTCATTCATCTAAGCACATGGAAATGTGTATCTTCTTAACCACTGTGTGTTAAGTTTCACCACTGCACAGTCAAAAAAGTATTAGAATTTAGAGAGATGATTTTATGAAAATACCATGTTGTGCTCTGCGAGGTAGCGGATGCTCTCCCTGACTCCACAGCTGATCATGTTGGAGGTGTAGCCCAGGAAGATGGTGCAGCCTCTGAGGCAGGGGCAGACTGAGGAGGGCTCCTCATCACTTTCATTCATGGCCTCCAGACGCTTCTCTATCTGTGGATGTGGGTGAAGAGCAGAGAAAGACTTTATGAAACCAGACTCACCAACTCACTGATAAAGACCATGACAATAGCCTTTATCTACTGGATTTAACCAAATATGAAATACACTGAAATATGATTTAATAAGGGAGTTGTGTGGTACATATGAACAGGCATTCTCCCAGAGCTTTCTGACTGTGTATATATTGTGCCTTGTAAATAAAACGTGACCCCATGCTATCTGCAGTATCTGAGGTAAATAATTTTCCTTATTCCCCACCCATCTCACCATGCTGTTGATCTGCTCGATAGCCAAACCCACGTTGGTAGCCTGGAAGCCCATGGTGACGAAGGACTTCAGCAGGGCTCGGTGGTCCACCCCATTGTTGAAGTCATAGCCCCGGACTCTGGGTGTACTCTCTGGGAAGGGGTCGCTTTTCTTATAGAGAACCTTTCCGAGCGGGTGGGAGTGGTCTTCCATGTCGTCTGAAGGATTTAGAGACACAAAGGGCGTCATTTGTGTTCACAGGGTGGTGTCTCAAAGATCAGTGGATAAATCACAGCCTGTGTTTAAATGGTAACAAATGCATGTTTAATGATTCATTGGTACCGCTTTGTGGAGCGAGGATCCTGCTGATGGCTTCTCTTCCTTTTAACCAGGAGTGAGCGACCTTTTTGTCTATTTTTGTCTCTCCAAATTTCTAAATTTTGCCTATTTGTATGAGTTTATTAGGTGAAATGCAAGAAAACAGAAAGAGTCTTTGTTGTAATCATAATATAGAAACAATCTGCTGACCAGAACTTTCAATATGCCAAACTTGACAAAAACTTTTCAATATATGAATGAGTTATGAGAAAGAAATGCAAGATACTACTACTAATAGGCTATTGCTACAGACAGTATCTTATCTCCTTACCTCCCCCTTTCCAAACACACATCCTTGCCAAGTGAAACACATTCAGCGCTTTAACTTTTCCTTTAATAACCTGTAACCTGTAACAAGTTTGGAGTCGCAGGCTACATTCATGACAGGATGAGCAGAAGTGAAAGTGAAACATGGATGGGGAAAAGTAGTTTTCCACTGCAGGCCTTGTGAGCTATAGATTAGCCCTTTATCAAAGTAAAAAATGTGGCTATGGCACAAAAACAGACTACGTCAACCAGTCAATATGTTGTAAGACTTTTACCAAAACACCAAGTGATCCTCATAAATGAACTTAAACCTAAACTTCTGTGCTCTACATGTATTTAATGCAAAAGACAACAATCTAGATCAATTTAAAGTTCTTAATTCATAATTTTTCAGTGAATTGGTCAGCTAAAGTTAGCCATGTAGCATAACAGACAACTTGTAATGGCATTAGATCTATAGGCCTGGACTAGTTTCAGTTACAGCAGCGATCCAGATAAAGTTCAGTTAGGCCTAAACACAAACTGCACTTACCAACAACCAAGCCAACAGTCATGAGCTTCCCTCGGTCTGTCTCAAGTTAATCCCTGTTTCCATGGCAATAGCAATGTTTATTCTAATTTTTCACTGTGCTCAGTAGACTGGGTCTCTCAGTCTGGGTCTCTACAAACCCCCTGTGTGTGGAGGCAGAGCTGCTTACACCTGCACAGTTATAAAGGGTGGAGCTCCAGATACAGCGAGGGAGCTTTCTAGGTTTCTTACAGCCAATAAATAAATAAATGAATAAATAAATAAACAAACAAACAAAGCACTGAGCTGCATACATGGAGGCAACAGCAAACCAAACTGAGAACAAATGGATTAGAGGTGTATCCCTCCACCTTACTAATTAAAAGAATAAACTAAACTAAAGTGAAAATCCTGCATACCCTGCCTTTAAACACAAGCCTGTGAGATGACTGAGCCAGTGAGCCGCACTGAGAGCTTTTCCCCAACACCGTTTGGTTTGTTCACTGCAGCAGGCAGTACAAAGCAAAACTGTCATTTTCATTTGTTTTAAAATGGCCTAATAAATAAGTCACTTCAGGAAATAATCCCTAAAAAATTCGTTTAATACAGCAATGTCCTTTAAGTCCATGCATGCTTCTGTCCTGCAATTATAAGTCACACATTTTATTATAGCAGCTCTATGTAAGTATGTAAACAGAGAGGTAAACTGAGTTGTTTTTGAGTGTGTGTGTTTGTGTGTGTGTGTGTGTGTGTGTGTGTGCGTGCGTGCGTGCGTGCGCTCTTTTATCTAAGCTCACAGACCCATAATAACTGCCAGTGTAATGCACAAAGTTAAGACGAATTTGGGACTTACTATTTGCATCATGTGACAGAGAGCTTATAAAAAAAAATTAAGTCTGGTTGTGTTATTTTTTTTAAATGCAAGGTGCAAAGCTTTCTGATCCTGCATGGAAAATATTCCTCTACACATCGTAATGAGCCTTATCTGCTCCTTCGCAGCGGGACATTGCCCTGGAAGATTAAACGTGCTCTCGCACAGCCCAATGTGTCGCCCATATTTTAAGTTCGTAATTGTAACATTACCTGTCTAGTTTCTTCACAAGTTGTCCGCCGTTGGGATTCAGCTCATTCAAATTTGACCAGTTATTTGCTGGTGTATAGAGTCAGAGTGCATGCTTTTATCTGTCCTACCGGCCGGGCCATGAATATTCATCACTACATACTACAGCTGCATATTGGCTACCTATTGGCTACCTGCAGCGCTATTATAATGTGCTGTCCTTTGCAGAAATCGTGTTTTGGCTGAGCTCTGTCTGGACATACAGGGTCCAATTTGACACCTGTGGAAAAGTTGTCAGAATGGGGGCAAAGGTAATTTTTTTGCATTTTACTGCATAACTCAGAGTACTTGAAATACACCATTCATTTTTTTCCCACTTTTTTTCTGTGATGTAAATGCATGTGGAAAGATTTTTTTTAAGTTGGTGCAGAAACATATATTGGAAGAATACAGGTAACTGGCTGCAGTTGCACCCCTCTTTCTCCCGTGGAGGCACTGAAGGCCAGTATTTGATTACTTCACAGGTGCACAAGTAGATTGTTTCACATCACTGATCAAGTGAAAATGTTTTACAGTAATTTCATTTTGGGCTGTCATAAATGATTGCAATAATGGAAAAAGTAGATTAAAAACATAAGTCGTAAGCATTTTAAGGGTGACACAGGAGTGGACTTTCACTCCTGTCTTGTCCCCCTCCAGGTGCTTCACGGGCTCAGTGTTGTTTTTCTGATTTGCTTGTTTCCACCACTTGTGACCAAATTAAAGATGCTGCACATCCCTGCATCTGCTGAATGAATTCTGTAAGATTTTCTAAAGGTGTTTGGGGACAGTTTTGTCACTTGAAAAATAAATCGCAGAAAGCCTGTCTGATTAAAGCACGCCTCAAAGTAATCATTTCACTGCTACAAAAAAAAACAAAAAAAAACAACAACAACAACAACAACAACAACAACAACCCTGTATTAACCATCCACCACAAAATTCAACCACAATAATGTGCTTATGGCTCCCATTAGATTAATATGATTTGGAATTATTGTGTTCACTGAATAACACTAGTGTATTACTATATAGATTTATTAGCAGAACTGGCAAAGTGACATGTAAACAGACTCCAGTGTGTATTAATAGAGTGATAGTCTTCAACTAATTGTTGCCTCCTTTTACTTTTCCCCTTTATCTTCTGAAAAGATTGTATACTTTCTTGGCAATCCAAACCACAGCTACATATATAATTTATTTTTCAGCATGCATGTCTGTAAAATTCCTGTATTCAGTGATCAAACCCATGAACATGACTAAAAGGCTGTGGCTTCATGACAGATTGATTGATGATTGATTGAGTGATTGAAGTGTCTTGGGGCAAACTACTGACTTGAAGGCTTGACAGAGGTGGAAGGTCGACTTTTAAAGCCTGATTTGTGCTGTTCTCCACCATCAACTTGCACAATATTAAGGGGGGAAAAATCCCAAAAGAGGTCAGTTGATACAAAAATAAATTAATAAAAAATCCCTAGGTGACAAGTAGAGAAAAAGCGTGGAATGAAAGATCCACCTGCATTCTGCCTGTAACAGGTCTTCCTACATGTCACCCTCTCTCATAGGCTAATTGATTCTTGTGTCTAGACTCAAGAAATCAATTTTACAAGCAAAGTTGATTGAGTCTTAAAATATATCCTTAGGGTTTGGTACTGGTCTGAAAGGTACCAAAAGCTTTTGAATTGTTGCAGTACTGAGAAAACTAGTTTCCAACGCACATCAAGCTGCAATGGAGACAATTATAGTAAATACCTTTCAGAAGAACGTGCACTGAACAAACAATTGTTTGTACAAGATCAGCCTGTCTGACAGGGAGGTTCACTGCCGGCCTGAAAAGAAGACATAACATCCTGTAACAGATCACTTTTTTCCTAAAGAAAAAAGCGGTACCAAGAGTTAAAGATGCTATAGATGCAGTGGAGATAATGTTATGATTAGTGTGTTGTTAAATAATCCACACAAAAGAAATATCTTCCAGTGTATATGGGATCATCTTCCAAAAATGAAAAGTACTTTCTGACACTTATTGGCTTAACCTGTTTGTGCCAGAAACAAGCTTACCCACAGTCTGCTAACACCAGACTTCTTGGTAATGTACCAAGTGGAAAGATTTTTGTACTTATGCGTCCATTACACTCCCCACTAACAAAATACAGGGCTCAAAGGAAAATGACCTTTTCAGCCACAGGAAATATTTTTAAATAAGTTCATTGGCATTTCATGGTAAACAGACAAGCACAGAGGGCACTAAAGGGCTGAATTGGGGTGTTACAGCACCCTCTGCCACCCCATAGATCAGATCCACTCACATGTCTATTTATCGTATTCATTTTCAACATTGTTATTACATCAGTGGCAGCAGATCAGTAGCAGGCTACAGCCCAGTTATAACGTGTGAGCTGAACTTAAACACGCAAGATTTTTAGGGAAGATCCAGAGTTTCTATAGTGGTTGTTTAAAAATGTAGTACACACTGTGCATGAAGGCGTGGGAGTGAATGGTGTTGTGCATTGGAGATTGAAAGTAAATTGGAGCCAGTTTATTTTACAGCAAGCAGAAGCCATTTAATCCTGACGTTTCCTGCAACTCCTGCAATATTATATTTATTATTATCGAGCCTCAGGGTTGGTTCTGAGCTGTAAATGATCAGGTTGTTGTTGTTTTTTAAGCTTAGTGTCGTAAATCATTTTGGTAAAACAGAGAAAGATTTGTTCCAATGGTAAAACCTTAAATTGGCTGTGTATGCTTTGACTAAATTAAATGGGTTAAGTCCTGACTGATGCAAATGATCTGCTTGTGTAGCCTATATTTTATTATAGCGACCCTCCCACAGACATATAGGGACTGTTGTGTGTCTTTGTTAGTTCTTGTTCAGGTGCAGCACATCAACACTTGATCAGGATCTGTCTGTATTTTGTGTCGCCTGTGAGAATGTGGGCATGTAATGTTTAAAAGAGACTTCTGAATGCAGCGCGTCCCCACCTTGTCTTGCATATTCATATATTTACTACAAATTCTGGGGCAGTAAAGCAAAACAGTAAAAAACAAATTCTGAGCAGTAAAGCAAACCCATAGCACTAGCAAGAAAAAATGTGCTGCCCGTGTAGAAAAGTTTTGCACACTGCCTGTCTGCCTGGAGCCTTCATTTCAATAAACTGTTTTCATGTTTAATCTATGTTGTAAATGTTTTATCAATATTTCAGATGTGAAAAAAAAATCTTTCATGGAGAAAAAAGACATTAGGTCTTTATGTTCATAAACAAATTTGTAAACATTTTTAATAGATCACTAACTTGATTTATTGATTACTAATCGATTCATGAAACTTCCAAAATTTGCAACCCTCATGGAAACACATTGTGGTAGATTCTGTGAGATATGAAACAAAATATAATATTTAATATTTAAGTCTTTGAAAATTAACAGACCAAAAACACAGACTGCAGTAAGGTGGTCGGTGTGGTATGTTGCGTTTAATTCTCAGCAGTTGGAGTCCAGATAGAAAAAAAAAAAAAGATGCCAGGACAGGTTTCAAATTACGGGGAGCAAAAGGGAGCTCATCTCCTCTGAACAGGATATGAACTCCCCTGAAAGCCTGCTTTGAGAAATTTAGGAGCTCCAGCTTATAAAGCTCCATTTTTGTGTGACAGGTTATAATCTATAACCTTGTACAACTTGTAAAACATCCTGTAGGCCTGCAGGAGGTTTTAGAAGCACAAACCACTGGCTGATTCTCTGTGTGGACTTTTTGTTGTTGCTGTTGTTGATGTTGTTGTTGCTTGAGTGAACTGAGCAAAGGTGAATTATTTTTCTGTCTCTTTGTGGTACCTGCATGGCTAGATTGTCTCTGTATTTTCTCCAGGATCAGGATCCAGGAGGCTTGCCTTCAGGATCCAGGATGTTTTACTATGCAGGAGGCGTTTGCGTGTCGTGCTTAGAGTCTGCCTGTTGTCTTGCTGACCTATGTTTCGGGTCAGACCACCTGATGAGGCTGTGGGCAAGTTCCAGTGTCATGTGATGTAATCTATGTCCAGAGGCATACCTTAATGCTTTGAGGCAATCAAGCACTTTTCTAGGACCTTGTACTGGTCACATTTTTTACAATAAACACAAACAGAAGAGTAAATTAGATTTGCTTGCTTCAGTGACCTGAAGAAAACTTTTGCCTTTCTGGCCTGAAGGTAAATAGAGTTAATTTGGGGTTTTACCTTAGAATTTTGCTCTGAAGTGCCTTAACGCCTTCCTGACCAACTGGATTGCAATCACTTATGTGTGCTGGACCTCCATCATCAAGTCATCAGCTCTACCTCCAAGCCCTGCCGCCCAGCTCAAACACGAGCTCAGCTATGTGCTGCAGGTCTGACTCTGTATTGTGACCACACTCCCCATCACCCCCCTCCACTATCCTATCGCCACCATCCCATCGCCTATCACCATGTATTTTCTGATTCAGTGCCCTTTAATGATTTGGGTACACATCAAACCACTGGAATCACTGTGGAGTGATGGGCGGTGAGGAATACAGTGCAGTCGTGTAATGATGTTAACTGTACTAAGTGAAAACAGATAAAGGTTATAGGTTGCAGCTCTGGGTCTTTGGCAGAGATATGATGTAGAGGTATTGACAGGTGGAACCCTCCCTAGTGACCAATTTTGATTGCCAAATTGATAATTAGGCTGATTTGGCCAAACCAGAGAAATGTGGAATGACTTACGGTGGGCTTTGAGGTCACAGACTTGTTTAGAAAAGTCCCAAAAGACATTCCTGTATATACTGAGAGTGTGAGCTGGTCCCCAACAAATCGCCTGACAAACCTGGTGAACAGATTCTCCAAAAATATCTCAAGATTACCACCCCATTGCACTTACAGTTGTCAAATGCCTCTAAAAACATGTGCTAATGTGTGCGGTTCATTACCATGCAGCCGAGGATGGACCAGATGGTGACTTGGCCAAAAAGATCGAATGAGACGATCAGCTGGGAGAACAATTGCCCCTCGGGGACAAATAAAGTGATTTGAATTGATTTGAAACGAACAGCTGTGATTTTTAATTGATTGTACACGGGTGTGTTTCACTTGCAAGGAAATTTCCAACATAGGCAGCATTTTCAGGAAATACAACCGCTGAGGCCTGTCTCATTTCATATAGCACATAGGACACATCCAAGTCAGGTTCCATGATTTGGTGAAAATATCAAGGACCCATCATGTGGCCATCATAGGCAACGTTAAGGCCTCAGGGGATGTCTTCTCTTTACCAAACTAGTCTGGTCAGCCTGTCAGGTCTGTGTCTGGTCCATATGGGATTACATCACTCAGGTCTGGAGACAGGAGTAATTTACAGGCTTCGAAGAAATGTGCAAAATGTTGCTATGAGGTATTTCCTAGAAGTTACACAAATGTACGCTCTCCCACGTGGAGAGGCGCCCCTGAGGTGTCCTAAGATGGTTTGAATTTTTGGTCAACCTACAGAAAAATGCTCAATAATGATAATGCTGAAACATATTTTAGACATTTTTTCAGGTATTCGAGTGGGTATTCCAGAGTCAATGCTTTGTAGAAGCTCCTTTGGCCACAACAACTGAGTCCTGTTGTGTGTGTCTGTATTGGTTTGGTACAGTTTTCAGACATTCTTTCACAGATTTCTATTTCTAGATCTATTATGAAATCTGCCACTACCGCCTTATGGTGGGAACAGTGTGAAATGGTAGATGAGTTGGGTCTTTTACAGCTGAAGAGAAGGAAGAGTGGAAAACATGAGCTTTGTGGTTTGTCTGAGATCTTCATGTGTTTCATTCTACATCGAGTCCAGCCAGTTGATCTGGAACCAAATGAAACCCGTTAGAGAAATCTCATGACATAGAAAAAAAATTCAGACACACCGTCACTCAATTTGTCACTGCACAGGGAGGTTGAAAACTTTTCAACTCAGAACACTTCAGTTTTAATTTTTGATTTTGATAAAAGAAATTCATTATCACCTCAATTTTTTACAAATAAAAAAACTGAATAAGTACTCGTACTTATTTACTCATAAAAGAGTATTGAATTTCTCTGTATTGTATTTCTCTGAATGTCTCCTTCAGGGATCAATCTTACTGACTCATAAAAATGGAAAAGTGACTAACAACCAAATTAGTGACTAGCTCTTATTTAAAAAGTACTGTATTTACTAGTAAATTACTTTGGTGATTACTAACTGTAAGAATAGCGACACATATCAGTCCAAACTTTCCCTTTGGGAATACAATAACTCCAAATTTTTAAATTTTTTACTTTTTTTTTTCCATTCAATTTTTTTCTGCTGTGTAGGGCCACAGTCAAACTGCTGGACTGAGGTCGTTTCAGGGATGTTGCCTAGTTGATACACTGGAACAGGGCCTGTGCCAAGTGTCACCTGAAGTATCAAATACAGAAACTTAAATTCATTTAATTTGCCAAAAGAAATGCTGCAGCCTGCTCAGGAGGACAGGGAGCGGTTATACTACGTGAGTTCAGTTTGGGTGTTCCTGAGTGAAACGGGACCAAGAGGGTAAACTGCCTCCTTTACCTTTCAAACCAAGTAATATTTCTTCAGTGACATATTGGTGATTATATTTACATATATCACATGGACATTTTAATTGCCCTACTCAAAGAAAACACAACACTTTAGTCAATTCCCAGCTTGATAGAAAACTTTTTATTTCCCCATTCACAAAAGTAAAATAGAAAGGGATACATCAGTTAACATCCCACCTGCACCACAGTTGAGCAAAAGAAATACCTGTACTACATCAAATTCAATTGCTAGACTGGTATCAGATTGAAACAAAATTATGAATGAGTTCTTCACATTCTTCCCTAAGGTGTGCACCAAGCTCTGTCTCTCCCTCTCCGTCCAACCACTTTACATTAAATCTGACAAAATCAAATGGTCCGCTATAAAACAACGAAAACAAAAACTCTTTAAATAAAAAGAACATTGCAGGAAAAAAAAAACTTTTAAAGTCCAAAACATTTGTGCAGAGCACAAAAAAATCTTAAAAACTGAACATAAATAAAAAAAATAAATAAATGAAAATAAACATCAAGTGAGCATTAAAATAAAAAAAAATCAAATAAAAAAAAGAAAACTTGTGGAAAACATTTCAGAATATGTTTACTAAAGCACTGAGCTTATTGTATCACTACATTGCGAGTGGTGGTGAAGCCTAAACTTTTTACCCATCCTTTCTGGCACAAACCAGCATCAATCTCAAGCATTTTTGCAGTGAAAGGTTCTGCAGTAGGTTCTCCAAGCAAATCTGTCCAACCTGCCATCTGACAGTGGCCACCTTCCTCTCAACACTCGCCCACCAGTTAACCCCAGGGACTACACCGTTAAGTCTTCACCCTTTGGGGTGACGCGGTTTACAAAAGTGGTCAAGGATCCAAAACACTGTTGCATCAACTTCGAACGCGTCAGAATGTGCTACAAATCCATGTTACATGGATTAATAAACAACGCCTATTCTGTGAAATAGAGATGTGAGCAGGCAAAACAGATTTATTTTTTATTACTCAAAGTCCAAATCTTAGGAGCTCTGAGCAACCTGATAATTAAACTGAGATGGTAACTGGCATGAAAATGTTGATAGTCCAAGTGGCCACGTGACTAGGCATAACCCGGGCTATGCCGAGGACATTACCTTGGGCTAGAGCTGGTGCAAAATTAAGTCTAAGCAGCACTCACATACACACCCTTACAGTAAAACACGGACAAGTAAACATCCACACACACTTTCATTACAACAGAACAGTCCACTGTGGACAATGACGTAAAGATAAAGCTGGATACGGAACACCACTCCCTCACGAAACGCTAACCAGTGTCAGGGGACGACTACGGGGACTAAGAATCAGTGTTTTCCCAGGCATATCCTGCACAGTATCAACGGGTGTATATATGGCAAACGGCAGCAGCACGCACTGCTTTGATCGTAAGCTGGAGAGAGAATTTATTTTGTCCAGCAGCGAGTTGCATTGCCGTCGACAAAGCTCTTTAAAGGCAGATTCCACTCAAAGGGAAATCTGTTGTAAGATGATCATCTAAAAAAGAAGCAACACTCATCGAAAAGCATGCAATGTTGTTCATGACCATTAAAAGACCATGTCGGTGTTTTCCCTCGTTTCAGCCCATTTACTACAACGCATGTATTTGCAATACGACCAGACGTTTTCTATAGCATGCCATACTTTAGATGTTTGAACGAACTTTTTCTTTCTTCCAGGAAAACATTCATATTCATTCATTTCATTGTGGTATGAAAAACTGGCTTCAGGTAAGTATCGTTTATCGTTGTGCAGGAATATGAAAAGTCTACATGTCTTGTGGTGCGTTCACATGCTGCTGGGAAGCTCTGACAGCTGGAACTTCAGAGTCAGCTGCTGAACAGCGCTGCGTTCATGTACAATTTGGTCTGAAAATCAAACCCAGAAGACCGATGAAAAGGATGCTGCTGATTTGGGTTGATCAAGTTTTAAAAATAAATATGATCGATACATTTCCGTTGTTCCAAGTTACTGGCATGTGAATGCACCATTCCTCCCTGATGGACTCAGAAATGCCTTCGATGCAGAGACGTCCACACAGCAGAATAAACGTTGTTCAGAAAGAAAGTGCCTTTAGAAGAAACTGGTTTATGCGCTAAATTCAAACGCCCATGACTTCTAAATCCAGACACAAACAGTAACCAGAGGAGCAGAGAATTACAAGCTACATTTATCACCTCGGTGTTTGATGTTAAAAAATATATAAGAGACTGAAAACATTTAAAAATGTAAGAGTCTGGTATGCACTGGAAAATGATCAGCAGTCGTGTGAAGTAATGCATACAGTTTAGTAAATGGGCCGACACTTAAAAAAAACAACATGGTCCCTTAAAAAAGACGCCTTGATAGCTGAAACAGTCAAGTTTTAATAGCCATCTCCACACCTCACAAAGCCGTCATTCTACAAAAAGCTCTTATGGAAAAGCATTGGGACATTCTCTAGCACAGATATGGATTGGCAGGTACACTGGGGGCGTGGATCCAAAATACTGTATTTAAGATGTCCCCCTCCCCTTGAATCCTATTAATCCATTTTAGGAGGAGCTACATTATAAAACTAACCCTATGTACAGAGGCCTCAAGTCTTACCTACTCATTTTACCATTGCTTAACAATATCATCATTACGCTTACTTTAGCAAGCCATTAACAGTCCTAAAATCACTTATCGAAAAACACTATACCTCAAGATCGGTATATTATTATTATTACTGAGCGCCTTACGAGTGAGATTCTAAATTTCTTACAAAAAGGAAAGTGCATTTATATCGAAAAGAACCAATTCATATAAGTTCAGGCTCTTACCGATGCCTTACCGCTCTCTTTAAGTCCATTTCGTAAATACTCTAAAAACAACGAAGCAGCAGCAGCAAATCAATTCTCACCTACAGTATTGAAATCTTGTTGCAGCGAGTGATTCTCCTAACAATCCGATATAAGCTGAACCCTGTATTAATCTACCTATAGTGGATCTTAACACACGACCTCCATTTTTTTTAACTATGGGGACAAATGGGGGTTGATCGCACAATCTGTTATTGAATGGGAGGGCAACAGCTTCAGATAACAGGCAGCCTCCTCCTGCCGTCGTAGGTTATCGAGTCGTAAAATGAGCAACAGGACAGACATTCACTCAAACATGCGCCACTTAACAGGAGGTGATCATATATGCCATGCAATAACTCTCTCGTTCCCTTATCTCAGCGAGTAAAATGACTAATTGCAGATTCAGCATTACACGGTTATGAGTCTTGAAAGAAAGGAGCAGGTACTGTGGTGGCAAAACTCCAGAGGAACAACAGACCTAACGTGACTTTTTTTTTTTGTTTTTTTTCTTCCAAACAAGAGGGGAAAAGAAACGTGTGATTCAATGATGAACTCAGCAACCATGGGAAGAGAAAGGAAATAAAATTCAGCTAAATGTACACTTGAATTAGACCCATGTATATATGCACTCTGAATGGTTTATGCAATTTATGCGTAAAAGGTGCAAAATTACTCTTACACATCTCCCACATTATAGAATAAAAACATCTCAGGTTTGTGTTTGCCTTCTGTCTAGCCTGGACGTGGCTAGAAGGATCTGCCTCCCCACAGTCTGTTATGTGTTACCCAAAGCCTATTTTACATGGAAGCATGTGCCTGTGTACAGGACCACTCCGTCAGGGCAGATAGCTGCCTCTATTTATGTGTGCCATTCTACTTATTATGTGCATCGCGGCTTTTTAAACTGGCACCCTATGCTGGTTCAGGTAAATTCATCGTATGTACCTATCCGCCACCCCCCTCCCAGATTTCATCTATCTCAATACAGGAGGGGGAGGCCAAAGCTAGCCCCTTTTGCCTGCACCTACCTAAGATCCCTGTGGTGTTGTTGGCGAAAAAGTCTTTTTTTTTTCTTTTTTTTTTTGAGTGTGTCGGATTTAGCGAGGCATTTAATCCAAGAGGTATATGAATATCCCCAGTTTACCCTCCCACACCCACCACCCTCCTCCCACCCACCCTCTCAGAGACACACAGGGCGCGGGGGAAAGGGGGGCCAATCCGCAGAGTGGAGGGTCAAGGCCAGTCGCGTCCCTTCCTCTCTTCTTTCTCCCCACGATCTGGGCAGTGCAATTACACAGATGGATGAGTTCCCCAGTAACCCTCCCCTAGATTAA
>OMKZ01001981.1:11245-21801 GCA_900302535.1 Neoniphon sammara | reverse complement strand
ACCAGCAAAATCTCTCAGTGACCCGGCTTAACCGCTCTAATCCTCCCCCACCCCCACGACACCGGTACTAGACTTGTTTACCGTTAGAAATTTAATAGCATTATAAACTAAACATGAAGCCGAGAGCTGAGGTGTAAACGAGGAATCGCGATCAAATGTGGCTGCTCAGAGAGAGAGAGAGAAGTTATCAGGAAGGAGCTATGTAACGGGACAGCCTTGTGCGATTCTTGGCTAGCCGCCCATGAGCATGGTTATCCTTACATTAAACACTCTAAGCTAGTAATCTTTCCCCTCTTCAAGTCCATGGTCCTCTGGCTCACTGCTTGGATTAGAAACATTTAAAGATCATTTAATGGCAAACGGACATGTGCAAATCACAGTTGAGCTGTTTCTACGAAACATGCCCTTCTTGCTCAGGCCTGGTCGACAGGGCAGACCCCGCGGCAGAGTGGTCAAAATGTGCCGAATCAAAAGCATGAAAATGTACTATTAACCCCGTAACCTACCGCAACTAAGTCACACTAACAGATCCCATTAGGCAACGTTAATATCCGAGTGGTCGTCCAAGAGTATTGTAGTTCAGATTACATTGTGCGCTATTACAGGGTACAAACTTGCAAAACACGTTTTGCTAGCTGGCATTAGCTAGCTGCTAAGCTGTCTGGACACTAGACTTAACTGGCGGTGTTGCTGTTGCAGGCTAGGCTAAAGCTACACGGTAGCTACTGGCTAACACATTCCAACAGCTGAAGTTCACAGTAACAAACTAGCTAGCTACCCAGACTACCTGATCGCTGTCACAGTTGTTAACAACGTAAAATGAAGAAAAGTATATTTGTAATTATACGTTACGTACAATAGTGATTTGTAGGTTGAAATATCAGTTACGGGGCCGCTCTTCTCTCGTGCTTCGTAGCGGATCCTCGCAAATCGTTCAAACGAACACGCCGATTGGAATTGGCCTATTCCGGCTTCCGTTGACTGCGTAGTCTTCTAACAACTTGTGGGAGTAGTATAGTAGGAGATAGCCATAGTTGATTAGGTTGCAGTGAACGGAGGCACAGTAAATAACAGTGGGTCCTCTTGTGTCAATTATCCAAAGCAGAAGATTTAAAGAGAGAGCGGAACTTTCAGTTGAATTCCAAATGTCGAGCTAAGATGTTTTGGATATAGCAAATGAAACGCAGTTCTTTTTCGGCGATGTAGCCCTGTAAGTGCAGTGTGGGGGGTTTAGCAGCCTTTATGGTAACTCAGAAGCTACTAATGACCCAAAACATGAAAAAGGAATTCACTGAGAGGATCTGCTACCAAAATAGTGAAGCAAGAGGCGGTTTCACACAAAAGTAATTGAGAGTGCTTAACCAAAAACTATCAAGTCTAAAAGAGTATTTAGAGAATTTTGTAGTGGAACACCCCATAAACATAGAAAAATGCCTCAGCATGGACACTAAATAGTAACATTCAATTGGGCATGCTTTTCAAAGATTATCCCAGCAAGAAATGTTGTAGATACATACCATAAATACTATGATTCTGACTAGGCTAACTGAAAGTGAGACTTATTTGCTATGTGCTCCAACCAAAGGGAGGGATCATTCCAGAACATTATAATGTAGGTTACTGCAAAGTCGGTAATTTGTCATTTTTGCCTAAATGACATTGAATGAATTTACCCTTTCCTCTGAATATTGCTTTTGATTGATTGAATGTAACAAACGAAACAAAGATTGAAGACAGCTTAATTTCAACACCAGCACTCATTGGGCCAGACAGTTACCATAGTGTGTCATTTTCAGTATTAAAATAACAATGAAATGCTATTGCACACCCGTTAAAAATAAATAAATAAATAAAACTCAAGACATTGTTCCACATTTTATCAACGCATTTTACAAAATATCAAAAATACAAAATATATTTGAGATGAATATACAGAAATGAGAGGTGGTCATCATCATCCTTCCATTACTTCCACGGCGGTTGGCATGAAGTGCTTCTCATAGCCTGAAATGAAGTCCTCTTCTTCCAATGAGCTCGGAGAATCCTCCCCATCCTTCTCTTCATCAGAGTCAATCATTTTGCTGTAATCCCCTTTTCCACATTTGTTTGTCTTCCCGCCCCTCTCCTCTCCGACAGCCTCCTCCTCCCTCTCATCCCCGCTATCCCCATCTGTGTGGGAGCACTCGTCTCCCACCAACTGTCCAGGCGGTCCATCGGAGCAGGAGGATTTCTTCGGGCAGGACTTGAACATCTCTGGCGGGCTTTCCACTATCTCCAGCAGCGAGATCTTGGGATGAGGCTCAGTGGGGACGCAGATCCAAGCCAAGGAGTCGTTAAACTGCAAGGACAGCACACACAGGAACAAGAGCTGCTCATTACATTTCAGTTAGGGACAATAAATAGGACTGGGATGATATATATCCAAATTTGATACAAGGATGTGTGTGTGAAACATGATGTTAGGTATATTTTATACTGCTGTAGTAACTGTAAGTGAGACGGCTTTCCCATCACAAGCTGCCCATTGAAATGATATCTGCACTTTATATTGACAACATTTTAAAATTCATTACATCCGAGCAACCCAGTGTCATTGGCAGAGACATAAACATAATAATGGACATTTATATGTAGTTGTTGTCCAACTTTTTTTACTATGTCATTCTGTGTGTTGAATCGTGAACCCCATGTTGTGTATTGTATCACGAGATAAACATATTGTCCCATCCTCAACTAGAAACCACTCAGTAGTTCGTATAACTCCACCAATATTATGCAACTTCCAAGATATGCAAGTTCCAAATGCTGGATATTCACGGAAAGTTAATCACTCCCACCGCCACACCACATTTTGGTCAATCAGTGTGAAATCATTTCTTCTTCCTTGCTCCATGACCAACCTTTCAACAAAGCTTCATGGAAATCCGTTCATAAATATTAGAAATATCGAGCTAAAAGGGACAGAACAAACAGAACATAAACCTCTGTCCAGCTCCCTTGGCAGAGGTAAAAATAAATAAACCCGCAGCATTTTGCACAGTAATCTCAGAAGCCCAGCGCTAGTTTTCTTTTAGTCTTCTAGATTGCTCTGCTAGATTAGTCAGTGTGTGATTATAAATGGGTCAAGCTGTTGTCAATAGAATGGGCTGTACTCACAATGGCAGAACAATACCATTATTAAACATTAAGTGAAAATCTTTAATCTGATATTACACGCAGGATGAATCCAGTGAAGACAAATGGCTCAAAGTGTCATCCAGTGTCTCACCTGGTGCTTCATCTGTCTGAAAATGTGGCTGTTGCGTGGGTCTGGCACTTTCTTGTTGCAGCACGGCGGCATCAGGGGACAGGCTTCATTCTCTGCCCTACAGGCAGACACATTAGGGTCAAAAACATAAAGCGACAGAGACTCCTCACTAAGAATATCTTACAACGCTTTGACAGATTGTTTTAATGACCTAGAGACTGCATTGTGTGGACTGAAGGCAGTTAACCCTGAAAATCTGTTTTCTGCTTCTTATACAGTGTTATTGTTCACATCAACATTTAAATAGATAAAAGGATTGAACTGAATTTTTCCCTAACTGTATGCACACTTTCAATTCTGCCACTGCAAGTAAAAATGTCTTCCTGCTTTGTAAAATTATCTCTGCTGCTGTAAAAGAAAGGTTGAGAAAGGATGATGAATGCATCTCTGGTAGAAATTAGCTATGAGAATGTAAAATTTTGTGATGCATCACATCTGTAGATCAAAGTGAGGTAGGAGAAGAGAGCCTGAGAGGCAAAACACGCAACCTGCCTGAGTCTTACGCGAGGGAATTCTCTCACCTGAAAAAATGAATACCGACGCACAGCAAGACTGCTATAACCACAAATGTTATTATTAGCAGGAGCGTTATTAAGTAACCTGTGAGAGAGAAAAGGAAAGAGAGAGAGAGATTCACCATATAATCTAGTTAATGATTTCTCTAAACCGATCATACATTGTTAAAACATGGTGAAATTGCTGATTGTTTATCAAAAAACTCTTAACATCCTTTCTCACGCATCTTTTCATAAGCTCTTCATGTTAATAAGAAGTAACACATGGTAAAGATGTGATACCGTACCAATGGCCACCTGGTACTTTGTTTTGAAACTAGTGGTGGCGTTGTGTCCAGGCCCGGCCTCGGTCACAGCCCTCAGCCACACTTTATACTCCCGGCCTGGACTGAGATTCTCCAGCAGGAAAGTCTCATTTTCATGCGCAGGGGACACACTCACATTGTACACTAGGAGAAAAAAAGCATAAGAGGTTGCTGTGGTTAAATAATCTAAATACCTTAGCTAATATAAAAACACCAAAACATGGCTAACTGTACTATTAAAATCAGAGTCAAAGTTGCCTGTAACTGCACTCATCTGTGCTGGCCCATACAACTGATCTTAGCCTATAATAACTGGTAACTTGTTTTTTGTTGTTTTTGCTTTTTTGTGCTTTTCTTTCCCTTTGTCTTGTTTGTTCTGTTAAAATTTCTATCCTTTCTAGTTTTATACATGCACATTCATTTATTGACATCTTTGCTAAATTTCCTAAATTACAAATAAAAAATTTAAATCGCTTAAAAAATATTAAGATACTGATTAAAAAAACAAAATTACTAATATAAAAATTGCTAATAAAAAGTGTGACATTGGCCCTGGCTGGTATTGTATTTTGCATTGTCATTTTTATTGAAAAAAAAAGCCTTCAGTTTTAGATGAAAACAAAAAACAAATATATCTTAGCTGGATATTCAGTGATAAAATGTCTTGCCTTAGAATTTTCCCTCTTTCCAACATCAGTTATGGCTCTCATATTTCCTTTAACAATTATTCCACAGGTATCATATTGTTGCACTGTACCTTGGCTGTCTACTCCTATCTGGTACCACAGAATCACTCCTCTCCTCTGGGCCAGTGGAACCGCCTCCCAAAACAGGGTGACATGGGTGGCATCGATGTCAGTCACCTCAAATACGGGCACCTTGGAGGGGGCTGAGAAGTGTTTGAAAGAGTGACAAGAATAATTCAATTTAAATAAGAAAAATAAATCTTTAGAGACGACTGCAAAAGGACAATGGCTCCATGCAGAAATACATACTTGCTTGTTGGGAGTATCCAATCACAGATGAAAGGTGACTGATGTTTCCATTGTGTGTTATGGTAAACAATGTCACTTCGTAGGCAGTGCAGTTCTCAAACTGACCTGCAGGTGAAGACACAGACAAAGGTAAGGGGTAGAACTGCTGTTGTGGAAAATTATAACCAGCACAGGAAAAGTACAACCTCAAACAAAGCAAAGCTCACACATGATATTCCTATGAATTTGGAAAACTCTGTCAGTGTTTGTGAACATGAACAAGAGTGCCAAGATTATAAAACGTAAACATGACAGAGTGACATTTTTTATTTTTGCTCTTTAATACTTCCCGATGTTGCTGCATTTTTTCTAATTCTAAAATGGATTACCTTTACAACTAAAAAGGCACCACCCAAGTGAAACACACCTTTTAAAGTTCCTGTTGCTTGGCTTTTGTTCACTCTGATCCAATCAAATCCTTCGACTGGAGAAAGTCCCGCCTGCTTGTATTGCACCACATATTCCTTCAGGTTTTCAGGGAGTTGAGGAGGTGGAACCCAGGACACGGTGAGGCTCTCTGAAGTCATCCTGAGACCAATAGCTTGCTTATCATTCCCTTTACCTTAGCCAAGAGACAGCCATGTTATTTCTGCCAAGCTGTGCAGAAAATCAAAGAATGGAGTGACTCTGACTCTCAGGCACAGACACAAATAAAGGAACAATAGACTGTACAAATACATAAGTCATAGCAGCATCATTTTCCAGAGAGGAAAATACACTTGATATTTCACTGTCAAAAGTTAAATATACCCTGCAAAAACTCATAAAGTAATGAAGTATTGTAATATTAAAGTATGCCATTAGAAAGTTCTTGCCCACCACCCCTGCACATCAAACACACTGCAAAATAAATTATAGCTGTCACTATATAATCCAAAGCATTCCAGACTGTAAGCAATACCTGGCGCTGGAATATCTAGACAAGCAGGCGACGTAGCACCAAGAGCACTGTAGGCCGATACAATCACTGCTGCTACACCCCTTAAAGAGGAGGTGAGGTGGCATCGCATCTTATCGCACACCAAACGGTCACTTTCCTCGGCTCTGGTCAGGTCCAGCAGCACCGAAGTACCGTTTCTGTAAGACAGTTTGACTTCATATCCCAGAATGTGACCGCGGGCCTGCTGTCTGGGCAGCTCCTGGGTGAGAGCAGGGGGAGAGGAGGGAGACGGGTGAGTCTTGGATAAAGTGTGTGGTTTTTCAATCCGGGAATCATCTAGTTTGGGTGATTCATTTGCATACTTTCCACATCAGGACACATTCAAAGCTTCTCGAGGATGTTCCACAGTCCCTCCATACATCAAGTTCCCCAACAGGCGCTAAAACAGAGAGAAAGAGAGGAGAAAGAGAAAAAGAGAGAGAGAGAGAGAGAGAGAGAGAGAGTGTTATCAGAACCTAAAGCAGGTTCATTATCTAGTAAGAGTTATGCAGAATGTAAGAGAAATTCATATAGAAACTAGTGAAGATTTAGATTTTGTATACTGTAGTTCTTTATAAAGATGTAAACAATTCTGCATTACCTTTATTTTACAACTTATATCTGGTTGGTGTAATTCGGTTGTTTAACCTATATTCTAAACATAGTCGTAAATTCCAGCTAGTACAACCCTCACCCCCCAAACCCCCTAAATATCATAGCATATCATAATAATGAATGAAAAATCTTAACTGTTATAGACCATGATAAAGTGGTTGGTTTACAGTTAAATTGTGGCATACCTATCAAATGGCTGAAGATATATTCAGAAAATATTAAATATCCATTTTACTAATACTGGAACAACAAAGTGATGTTACAAATTTGGTGAAACTGCAGTTACACAAAACTTGTCGGCTCCATGTCCGCTGCCGGTGAGGACTCACCTTCCTCTTCACTCTTCACTCTGTAGGCTGCGCTCCAGTCACTGATCAGGTGGTCAGGACAGGTACAGCGAACCTGGAACTCATAGTCTGTGTAGGGCTGGGCACTCTCTAAAGCATAGGTGCCACAAAATGTACCATTCCCCTGTATAACAAAACAGACACAGCAACACACAAGGACACAGCCAGTAACTGAAAAGTTTGTGTCATTTGATATATGACAATAACAGGCAGTTATCAGCCAATATACTGACACACACCTGTTAGTATCTTTTCAAGCTTGTTTTCGCGCTCCAGGCTATTCTGTATTTAGAATTTATTTTAGAGCATGTATCTTGAATTTTGAATGCCAAAGCAGTTTGCACTTGACTCCAGTTGTTGCAGAAAAGCTCAGGATCTCACTCACCATTTGAGGAGTATCATTATCCGTCATTTGAGGAACATGATAAAAGTGACTCAGGCGTTACTAATACAACCTCCTCAGATTCACTCAAATTGAAACCCCTCATACGTCAAATTCCTCTTATGTTGCATTTACAAATGGATGTACAAATTAATTATTGACTGACTGAACATATTGATTTTTGTGACTCGACACAAAATCGGTCAACCCATATAAAAACACATGTAAGGAATATGGAATATAAGAAGTGCTTGTGGGCACCAACAGTGAAACACATGCTCAGTGTTTTAGGACTTAGTTTACAAGATGGAATGGGAACGCTGATATTTATGTCAATATATCAACAGTGGCTTACACTGGCCCTCATAAATACTGGATATATGATATGATTTCATATGTATTGTAAATTGACCAGTACTACACTAGCTTCTATGGGAAACTGTGAAACTGAACTGATTCTTAAGCAACATCACATTCTGATTCATACAAGTACACATGTTCTATTATTATTATTATTATTATTATTATTATTATTAGGAGTAGTAGCAGTAACAATAGGTCCATCATAGCATTATCATGGGTTTCAATGGGAAGTTTTAGCATACCATGGTCTAAATAATTCAGAAGCCTTTCCATGATTCCAGGTGTAACATTCTGCAGGAAACACGTACTTCTTGTAGGTTTTTGTTTATTTGTTTGTCTGTTTGTTTGTTTGTGTTTGTTTTGCTCTTGGTAAAATTTTAAATTGCTGACTATTGGCATGAAACGGCAAAATTCACAAAATACTGTCACTGATATCAGCTTTCAAAAACCCATCCAAAATCAGTCCAACCTTGTTATACAGAGATAAAAGTTCTTAACCAAAGCCAAAGCCAAACCAAAGGTCTCTCGCTCACCTTAAGCCAGGTTTGATCGGTCTCGGTCCGATGCTGGACCTCACAGTGCCCCTCAGAGCTCCCCAGCAGTTCACACCGAGACTGCCAGTAAATCTGCAATGGCTCATGACTGTTTGTGACAATGGGAGTGAGTGACATCTCTACGAGGAGAGAGAGATATCCAAATGAACTGCGTTACATAGGGAAAAAACACCTTACTGAAAATTTGAGATTAGAGATACATCACAATTCATTTTCCCTGTAGATAGAGGTCAGTTAGCATAACTCAGATTTTCAGAAATGCCTCAAACATCTCATGTCCAGGATTAACTCACTGATATCTGCTGTGTTGAAGGAAACCTTGGTAGAGTTGGCAGAGCCATACTGGTTCTCAGCCTGGACCCACACATGAAGGTTACTGTGGCTGGGAAACTCAGAACGAGGGATGGACCCATTCACACTGGTCGCCTTTATCTTCCCTCTAGAAGAGAAGAGAAGAAAAGAGGACTTTGTATTAATGCTGTCAGTTAAAACATACAAGAAAGTATAAACACATCAACATTTCTGTTACAAACCTAAAATTCGCAAATTACTATTGTAGTAAGTTTGTCTGTGAAAAAAGTGAAAAAAATAAACCTTACAACAACTCTGAAGCTGTCTTATTTACGTTTTAGGAGAAGTTTCAGAGTTGCTGCAACTTTTATTTTTTAACTTTGATGGGGCTAGGCTAATGACTCCTGTAGACTTCAAGTCTTTATGCTAAGCTAACACAAAATGCTACCCATAGGAACCGAACCAGTGGACATACAGAGGTGAAAATGGTATTGAACATCTTGCCTCAGTCTGGGTAAGTCAGAAAAAGGATTATTTTGCCCAAAACTTTGGAGTATTCCTGTAAACTGTCTAGTGACTTTTTTGATCAGGTGCTGGATTTGCTTACCCGCCACTGTCCGACTCCCAGTGCAATGTGTAGGTGGTGGGAGCCTGAGGGTCAGGGCCTGGTTCCCATGCACAGCTCATCATTTTGGTGACCACCTCCTCATCATGCTCCTCATATGGGATGTGGCACTGAGGAGGAGAGGGGGGAAGGGGAGGACCTGTAGAGACATTTGAAGACATTTGCCTGTTTAGGCTTTCAAAATATGCTCATAGATTTTCAAACAGCATTTGACTCAGTCTGGCATGAAGGATGATTCCATCTGCTTTTTGAAAATGGGGGAAAAGCAGAACGGTGTAATAAAGTCTGTGTAAACTAATAATAAACATGTCTCTCTTCTACCAAGGTCACAGTATGTGACAGGGCTGCAGTCTACGTCCACCATCATTTGATATATGCTTCCTGGACTCACTTCGAAAGACAACAATTCTACATTTCTCCTTTTAGCAGATGATTTAGATTTGAGAGCAGGCATGGATCTGTGGAACATGGACACTGACAGTAATCTTATAAAAAAACCAAAATGAGCTGATGAGATTTCTACAGAAACAGAGATCACCGGAAAACCAGAACTACTTTGTCGATCATCACAATGTCCTTGTGCACAGCATGAGCTACACCAGCCAGGCTTTGTTGATAAATGTCAGGAAGATCAAACTTGACAATGCTGCACTTCCCAAAAGAGCAAACAAGGCCTTTTATGTCACTCATAACTGAGTTTAGAAATTTGATCTATCTATAAGAATTTGGCGATAGATAAATAAATAAACAAACAAATAAATAAATAAATAAACTCGTGAAAACACCAGACCTTGAGACCTTGCAGAGCTTTATATATTGCATGTCCATATGCCTCAGACAATGCATGCAAAGCCAAAATATGTTGTTTTCCACTGGCTCTGTTAGTTGGGCCAAAAAGCTTTTAAGTTTAAAACGTTTAGAAGTTTAAATTTAAAAAAGTCTGACTCAGAAAGCAGCCACCATGAGGCACTACAAACCAACTCATCACCAGGTACAGAGCCTCCGGAGTGAACTAACGTGGCAATACTGTATGACTCACAGAAATAAAATCCCAAAGACATACCAAATTAATAAGGAAAACAAACCCAGATACATTTGTAAAACTTCACAAAATAAAGAAACAGAGCACACCATCTGGCAATTTGTGGCGAGAAAGAACAATGCAAATGAGATTGCAGATTAGATGCATTAGATGACTTGTCCTAAATATCTCCCTATCATAGATGTTTGTTTTATGGTAAAACCAAATGCTTCAAACCTCTAAAAGCTAAGAAAAATATTGTAAAAAAAAACAAAAAT
>OMKZ01001970.1:3913-16398 GCA_900302535.1 Neoniphon sammara | reverse complement strand
ATTTGCGGCATGTCTAAATAGAAGTTATTCAAAGCGAAAATGAAGTTATGGCAAATGGTGAGCCGTCCGCTGTGATTTCTTTGATAATAACAGTAATCACAATTTTTTTATGGCACTTTTTTGAAAGCAGTTTGTAAGGGAATACAAAAAGATAAAAAATAGAAGCAAAAAGCAGCGAAAGCAAGAATTGTTAAAGAGCAACTTAAAAAGGGAGATCAAGGACAATTAGGTCAGATTGACGGTTTCACATAGCTTGGCTCGCGGTAATTGAAAGCGATGTTAATTTAGTGTTTCTCTGCCCTCCGCATATGCAGGTAACTGAGCAATGGATTCAAAATACACTAATTAGCAATCACCATTTACAAAAGCAACCCTTTTGCTTGGAGATGCACGCTTAACGTTTATAGTCTTACAACTCCCTCAGCCGTGTTGAATAATCCAGCAAGCAATCAGTGTTTGTCAAATGCAAATACAGCAGATAAGGTGCCACTTTTTTTTTTTTTTGCTAATCTGATTCCTGCCATCCCCTCGCTGTGGTATCTGTTAGCTCCCTGTCTGTCTGTCAAAACTTAGACAGAGAAGCTCAAAGTTGGCTTTTTACCCCTCTCTATTTTCAGACAAGAAGGGAAAAAACGAGGACTTGATCTTATCCCTTTTATTACCGGGATATTGCAGCTTTAAATCCCTTTGGTTGCTAAGTAGCAAGTGCCCCCGTGCTCCCCTAATGGGCCTGATTTGGTATTCCGCTCTGATGCCAGGTCTTATTTTTGTATGCGAGACAAAGTGTTTTGATGGAGGGTGATTGCTGAAACGGCTGCGTCTACCAAAGGCTGTTTTTTTGGTAGAGAGAGAGAGAGGGAGAGAGAGAGAGAGAGAGAGTTTTATGGCCTCTCACAGTACAGTACACTGTGTGCCTTCTGCTCAAAAACAAGAACACAGTCGATTGAATTTTGGATTCGCTTCATCATCCCTCCCTCCTCCCAGCAGCTTTGTTGTCAGAGAGCAGTGTGTGTGTGTGTGTGTGCGTGTGTGTGAGGAAGGAGAGACGTGAGTGCTTGCTGCGTATGCTTGATGCATGTCTACGTGTGTGTGTGTGTGCGTGTGCGTGTGTGTGTGTGGTAAAAGTCAATTATTGCAAAAGGCTGCCAATTAATTTGCTCTCCTGGAAATGCGAGTGATATTGTAGAACACACACGCAAACGTGTCGGCGTGCACGAGCACAAGCACACACCTCTCACAAACATGCACTATGCACACACACACACACACACACACACTCAATGCTCACCACTACTCAAAGGGAGGGAGAAGATGCACAAGCTGCAGACATTTGTTTGCTCCACTGTGTGGTGTTGAATGAGGTCGGGTATGTGCGTGTGTGTGTGCGTGTGTGTGTGTGTGTATGTGTGCATGTGGGGGGGCTCTTACTGGCAGAATTGTGAGCATTGCTCAAGGGGGCTAAAGAAGGATCAGGTGGAATTGCAATGTCTCATCTCCAGGTATTCTGGGATCGTCTTTTTTTAGGCAAAGGGTCCTTCAGACAGTCTCGGGGCATCGGGCGACAGTAGGCCAGAGCCGACTGTTAATCCTTCACTTGCGCTTATCTGGACAGACCCAGACAATATTAATCATTAACTCTAGCATAAGTATTGTTTCCTTTTACAATACAATTAGCTTTTATGCCACGTTTTCACCGATAAGATCTTCTATCCTCACTAATATATGCCATATATTGTTTTTTTCTGATCAAGGAACAGGTAGAATAACTCATTTATATACGCAGAGAAATAAATACAGCCCCAGTTGCTCATTCCCAGCCATGTGTTAATATGTTGATTGAATATATTAACCCCCATTTAATATTTTTGTTCTGTTTATCTGTATCCAATTGCTGGGATGTACACAGAAAGATATCTACAGGCGTCATAAATTTTTTTTTCTAGTTTTTTCGTACTTGTATGTTTTGGTTGCAGGTGTGTGTGTGTGGGAGAGAATAGGGAGGAGGCTCTGAATGCATTAAAAGCAGACCCCCCCCCTCCCATACACACACACACACACACACAAAAAAGTGGTGCCAATGATGAGAGGTGGGTTGTACAGGGGGGAGATAAGGTTGTGAGAGCAGGAGGCTAAATTTAAATCGTAATTGGCCGACTTCCACAAGCTTGCGGGCATTTTAATGAGTCATAATAACTTCATTTAAAACCAGCTGAGCAGAAAATAGATTGGAGAGGAGCCTGTGGCTAGTATGGATTTGTGTTCCTTTGTGTGTGTGTGTGCGTGTGTGTGTGTGTGCATGCGTGCGTGCGTGTGTGTGTGGACTAGTGCGACATTTATCCAGGACAGCACACAGAAATACGTTGCTTATTTTCATGCAGTTTTTGTTTGTGTGCTGGTAGACCAGTTTCTTGCCTTTTTTTTCCCCTGTGGTACAGAATGATGGTAACACGGCATCATTATGGGGAGCCTGTGATCGTCGTGGTGTTTTTTTTATTTTTTTATTTATTTTTTTTCCAGATATCAAATGAGTTGAAATCTGCAGATAAATATTTTACATCTTTGTGTTCTGGCGCGGTTTCCCCTGACCTGATTTTCTAGATTTTGTTAAGAAATTGTAAGAATTCGATCGGTAGACTTCCAGCGACGCTTCTGTTGGAACGTGGCCAAATGGCTCCGTGAGTCAAAAGAAAATCAGCTGACTTCCTCCATTTCCCATAATGACCTTGGACGTCTCACAGACAACCTGTTGCACGCAACCACTGGTTTTACCTGTAGGCGCGGGGAGCAAGGCGGTTCCAGTGAAGACAAAACAAGAGTCTGGATTAGGCTACTGTCAGCGGAGAAGCAGGTATCTCTGCTTCCTCTGTGATGGATTTCTCCCTGTATGACTGTTTGACTGTCACGGTAAATGGTGGCCCTAGAAAGACGGCTTTGCTTCTTGATTCTGAGAGCCTGACACCAAAACCTGATGTTTACCGTTCGTGTTGTAAATCACTGAAATGCTGTGCTCTATTACTCTATATAGCCCCGCTGTAGCTGTGCTGGAAATAACTCAGTGTGACTTATTGTTGCCTACATTTAGTCACTTATCCACTTTCTATTAATCTTACTTTATTTTTACTATATTTTTTATTAATTTTACAGTTTTATTCTGCTTTCTTTCTTCTTACTGCTTTGATTTGACTGCACGTTGAATTGCCTCTGTGTATGAAATGTGCTAATATAAATAAAGCTGCCTGGCCTTGCCTTGCCTGGCAAAGAAAAATATGCCACCAAACAACAAAATGGACTCATGCAAGGTACATTGCAAATAGCTGTTTTCTAACTGTTTAGACTGTATTAGGGTAGTGTGGTGTCAAAGTGCATCAAACTGAAAAAGAAGACTGTACTGGCGTGACCGCAAGCTACAGCTAACTAGCTAGCTAGCTAGTTTAAAAAGAACAGCTCTAACATCAATTTTGGTATTCTTCTTCTTTGTCTTATTATTATTATTATTTGTTTTAAATTTATTTTACTATATTATTATTATCATTATTATTATTATATTAGTTTTTA
The DNA here is from genome assembly GCA_900302535.1 of Neoniphon sammara. Lineage (NCBI taxonomy): Eukaryota > Metazoa > Chordata > Actinopteri > Holocentriformes > Holocentridae > Neoniphon > Neoniphon sammara. The sequence goes on along the minus strand of OMKZ01001970.1, from coordinate 12,843 downwards.
ATTTGTTTATTTATTTATTTTTTGAAGTAGCAGTGGCTTGCAAGCTATAGCAGTACTCAAAAGTTCAAAAGTCTCAAAAGTTGCCAAACTAATTTGTAACAACAACTTAAGTAGTTTTAAAGAAGAGGAACAAAAGGGAATGAAACTTTTTGAAAGAAACTTTTTGTTTGTTTTTTCACGAGTATTTTTTTGTTTCAGTGTGAGTCTGTTTTGTGTCTGTATAATCCAAATAGAGGTCTGATCATCCAGTTTAATTGTGGCAAACAGACTGATTGTTATTAAAAGCTTTGCAATGCAAAATGTGGGTGGTGTTCACAATAACTTTTATATTAGCATACTAATAGTAATTTTCAGCTAATTGTAATAAATACCATGATAATATCATTTATTGCAAATTGTTCCATGACAATTTGATACCACTATATACAAGACAGCGTCACAACTCTTTATATTGTATATGCATTAATGCACATAGTAAGTGTGTTAAAGTGCCCCAGGAATGTTTTCATGTGTTTGCATGAGCCGTGTTGTCTGACCGAGGGCAGTTTCGGATCTTGTAAAATGTCCGGTCCTCCCTGCTCGGCTAACCCTCACTAGCTGACAGGCCGCTGAACGCTCACTGACGGCCTCCACCAAGAGCATGTCACATCAAATCATAGAGCGCTCCCTCCCACCAATGCTCTCCATGTATTGTTGCCATCATCTACTCCCGAGCAAGACAGGAGTTCATACCTGTAAGTGACAAGATCGTTATTGGAGGAGACAGACAGCGTGTGACCAGCTCAGTGCAGAGTAAAAGTACTGTTCCTAAAGAAAAATGTCTCAAAATGATCCAGCACTTAGCACAACAGTGTAGCGTTGTTCTTGTAATGATATAACAATGTCTAATACATTGCAGTGGCTATTAGATTTTTGCTGTCACCATTTCTGAATTTAGCCCTTGGTATGCACTGGCATCTGCAAAAACCTATCAAATGTGACTGTTTTGCCATTGTGTCATGACAGTTGGTGTAATTAAGGAGCTTTTGCATGAGTGTAGGTCTGTTGCATCTCCTGTACAATTGTTCCTGTGTGAGGTTATTGGTCTCAGTCATGCACGGTGGTAAAATTCAAGACTGTGGCTTGTTTTTCTGTATATCTAAAGTGCAACGCGTGACAGTCAGATGAATGAAAAATAAATGTAATTTCTGAGTGCACACTTAGTGCTTCCAGACAGGATAATACACAATAGAGAAAGAGCCTCATTAGTCAACTGTTAGAAAATAGTTTGTTTTGTGTGTCGCATACATGGTTATTTTAATAAACAATGTCCACCCCAAGTGTTTTTTTTTCTTTTTATTGACAATTTGTTCTAATTTGCTTCAGCATACTAAAAATAAGTATTTGTAAATTGGAATGAGATGGCATTATGGGTTATTTTGCAGGGGATCTAGATTCTGTTACAGTGCCAAATGAGAAAATAAGCAGGGTGGGGAGGGGGTTGATTTGTTTGTGACATAAATCGTAATAAAAGTAAATATTCTCTCAGGCGCGACCTTTTTACTGTGTTATGTAAGTTGGCCAATAGCTCTGGGAAACTTTTAGATCAATTTCTCTGCACAGATTAGAAAGCTATGAATCCCATTTATGGAAGAGCTCCCTCATGAAATGCTCTTTGAAACTTTTATATTTTCGGATGAAGAGAGAATGAACCCCGGCTAAGCAAAGATCTGCCGACGGCACTTTCATGTGGGGGAAAAAAGAAAGCAAGAGAAAGTGAAAGGAAATAGAGAGAGCGAGGGAGAGAGGGTAGAGAGAGAGAGAGTGAGAGAGAGAGAGGGAAGATAAAAGCACTCCCAAAGCCATCTGGAAGTAGCCAGGACACACAAGGATTGCTTTTATGCTACTAATTCCACTGGGAGGTGCGACATAAAAGCAAAGCATGGATATTGTGTTATAACTGTTGAAAACAAGCAAGTGGCCCCGGAATACTAATTTGGGCGGTCAGAGGGAAAACCATTTCAATCCGGGAGTAAACAGGCTTTTTGTAAAGGCCCCTCAGAGGATTTTTTTGTGGGGTTCATGTATTGATATGCAACTATTGGTTGACTATCTTTCAGACAGTTTCCGAAGCACTGGGCCAAGTTGGCTGCTCCGGGTGTTTGATGATGATGATTAGCCACTGGCAGCACTTACATGTACAGAGCAACCTGGTTATTGGCTATTCTCTGGTTGAGATCTCATTCAGGTTAATGATTGAGTCTCCCTGATAAACAAGTTAACAGTATATTCCCAATCCCTCGTTGACTGAGCAAGTATTTGTAATGCAGGGAAAGCAAATGATCTCAGTAGTAAAACCAATAGTGAAAGCAGTAAGATGTGCTATAGTGACTGGTTTAATATGAGTAAGCCAGGCATCTTTACCAGGTTTCCCATAATCTGCAGTCGTATTATTCCTATTATTTTTGCTGCTGTAGGAGCTTACCTAGGTTATGACACAAAACCCCCAAACAATACCACTAACTGGTTTAAAGGAATACTCGTTTTGGGCAAAATACTCTTTTCCCGATTTACCCAGACTGAGAGTCACACTGCTCTTCCAAAGCAATATGCCATTAGTCAGGGACTGGCTCCGCCCCTAATCAACCAAATAACAGTGACAAGATCCTGTCCAGAGATTCTTTAAGGAAGATTCCAACATTTTGGGCAAAATACCCTTTTTCTGACTTACCCAGACTGAGACAAGATGTTGAATACCATTTTCACCTCTGTACGTCCACTGGTTCAGTTCCGATGATTAGCGTTTCTTGTTAGCTTAGCATAAAGACTTAAAGTCTGCAGGGGTCATTAGCCTAGCTCCATCAAAGTGAAAAAATAATGGATGGCCATTCAACCACACTGAAGACTTATACATGCTAGAAACAATTCAGATGACATTTTGGGGTCGTAGTTGACATTATTTTGGTATGTTTTATTTGATTTTTGATATTTTACAGGCAATATTTCAAGACATCCAGAGCCACTTTTGAGCTGTTGTATAGTAAGATTACTTATTCAACAAATGTGTTTCTGACATGATTTGTTGCATAATTTATTGACATTTTCCTCCCCTTTTTAAGTGAGAATAAACTTTTTGTAACTCTGTTGCAGAAATTTGATCAAATTTTGCTGTCCCCATTCAACTTCTTCTAAACTGACAAACATAACATTCAGAAATTGAACAGCTAAAATCCCTGAGACCATCTAAGGTAAGAGGGGAAAAGGGAAAAAAACACAAACACAGAGGAACTAGAAGGGATAGGTGAACCCTCTGAACCGTACAGTCACCGTTTGGCCTATTTCTGCCTCAGCTGATTGTATCCCCCCACCCACCACCACCATCACCTCCCACCCCTTACATACACACACACTTCCCTACTCTTGGCTGCCTGCCAAAAGCTGTCATTGCTGCTGCAGCATTGGTTCTGCTGTATCTATATCTAGAGCTGAATGGAAGGCCATGCACAAAGTCATGGCTCTGCAGGAGGAAATGGGCCTGCAAATCCTCAGATACTTATTGGGACCATAATTTGTAAAAATGCCTGTGTGAGGAACTTTAACAGCCTAGTTTACTTCACTTTTGCCTAAAATCGTGAATGCATTGTGAATCTTTTTGCCTTTTTTTCCAGCTTATTTTGTAACTTTTTGTTTTTACATCATCAAACTCAGGCCAGTCATAAAAAATGAGTGCTATCAACTTTGTCATGTAATGTTGTAGGGAGGAAAAAATGTATAAATTAAATCTTTTCTGTACTGAGCACTAAGCTGGTTTCACACTGGAAAAACAGCACACCAAGACACCAACATTTTAAGAGCAGTAAAGATGAATTTAAGACTTACAGTAAATTGACGGCACTGAAAACCTTAAGTGCTTGAGTATAACTGACAATTTAAGACTTTTTCAGGACTTGCTGACACCCTGGCACATTAGCAAACTTCTTTACATTCTTTACAGCACTTCTGAAAATCATTTTGTGCAGCTCATATCTATTTTTATTGAGCATGGCGACAAGAATATCTGAGGGGCCAGGGGGCTACTTCAGTCGCTAAAACTGAGCTAGAGTAAAATGAATGGCTGTCTATGGGACTTCTCTTGAAAATCAGCTATATAAAATCTACTGGGTTTTTTGTTGTTATAATTTGGAGAAAATCAGCAGAAGGTTGGATAAGAAGACACATTTGTTTGTGCTTAAATGAATGGATGAAATCTGGAACCATTTAAGGAAAAACTGCCTTTTTCCTCCGGTTGTCCAAATTACGTCATGAATAATTAATACAGGATGGAGTCAGCCTGCAGCCAGACTCAGAGTATCAATCATGGTGATTAATTGATCACCATAAATTGATTGACTAAGCAAATTTTGGAACCAATAAACTAATCTAATTTTATGTATCTATACTTGTTACACATTGTTAAAGGTTTTATTGCACACTTGCTAAATCAGCTTACGTTATCTCTGGTTACATTAGTTAACCTAGCTAGATAGCTAGCTGCAATAGGCTAACTAGCTAACTTGGTAACTCTGTTTAAGGTGTATATTGTAAAGTAGACTGGATGTGTAAACTTGATGTTTCCCTCATTTTAGCTTATAATTATTTTGCTTTTATTCTATCATTCATGTGGATGGGGGATTTTCTCATACTATATAATCAAGTACATGATAGTAGAGATGATTACAATCCTTGTGCCCGAGAACATTTCAGAGATGGAGCCCCAGTGTCTCATCTCCTTTTTATAATCAAAGTGTCTCTGCTACAGCCCTTGTGCTTAGCCTACTCAAATGTGCCTGTGGTAGTTAACATTAAAGCCCAGCATTCATTCATTCAAATCTTTGACATTTTCCATGTATTGAGATGTGGATCTGGAAGAACAAGGCCAGTGGCTTGAGTGTAAAGTTAGTTTGTGTCTATCATCAATGACCCTCCCAGTTGTGCAAATTTGGCAAGCTGTGGTGCAATTCACTTTCACAAAGAGATATTTTGCATACATTCTAACCACTTTATGAGTATATTTCAGTACACTTGTCTGCACTACCATGTTGCAAAGCTGATGTTAAATAGTTGTCAGTTCGAAATATCTTAACTTTAGTTAACACCTCAGTCATGCCTTAACCACTAGCTAATGTTAGCTGCTGGCTTGCTAGCTCTAACCAAGGCTGCCAAACGGAATGAAACCTTTTGAACACATTTTTTACCATACATATGAGAATTAGAAACAAGATTAGATATGGCTCTAGATACTAAGCACCTGCAAAGCCATATACGCCAAGGGCAAAGTTTAAGGAGTTTGTATGGTGGATCTAGGCTCAGGAGAACTGGTCATTCATATTCATGACTGGCTAACCAATCAACATCTCATAGCCTCAATGCTAGTGAAATCTTTTGAAAGTGTCATAATTTTACAACTATCGATTGACCGTTGGCTTATAATTATGTCTTCAATATAAATATCAGGAAGTGTAACAATGATAGTAATAGTTCAGTTCCTCGTATATATTTGGAATCAACTGTGATCATTGTTTATAGCATTTAGCCCCAATGACTACCATGTACTCTGTTCTGTTTGGCAAATATTCAGATGGTCAAAAGCCTGTACTGCACTCTTGATTTTTATCTCACCCCAGTCAATGTCAGTGATTCAGTTTTCTCTCTCTAAAGGCTTTGGTTTAATCCTTCTGTGTATGTACATAGTATGCCATAAGCTGTGTTTGCTAGTGTCACTGTATTCTTCATAGAAGAGAGTAGAACATTTGATCAACTAGGGAAGAAGAGAGCTGAGATTACATTTGGATAAATGCTAATTAATTAGGTTTATGCGCCATTTGTCTGGGCAGAATCTGTACTCATGGGCTTTCCTTCTTTTTTGACTCCACTCACCACGAAAGATTTTACCTCTGACACCCAATTTGGGAAAAACAGATGACTTAATGGAAAAGAGTTAGTAACGTCCGCATGTGTCATTTGGCAGATAACAGGGTCTTGATGACTACAGGTTCTCTGGTATTCTGAGGTAAGTTTATTCCCCTTAACAGCTCCTCTTGTGAGATTTGCCTAATTGATCCGATTTCCCCGTTTGAAGTCAGCACTTATTAAATTTTATGTGAAAGGTTTAACAGGGTGGAAAAAGGGATTTTGGAATCAAACAAAATAAACAAGTATGTAAATCAGTGCACCTGAGTGCAGTAAAAAAACTGCATGTTTCAAGCATTTCCTGTTGTTTAGCCATTTGGATATCCTATCATCTGCAGCCATGTCTCCAGTTGTTTCTTTTGGCTCCGTATGGCCTTTGTCCTGACGAGGATTTACACACACCAACATGGACTCAAACTTTTGTGATCATATTCTAATATTCAATCCCTGACACCAACTGTGCAGCCATGCACTGTGCTACACTAACTTTTTATTATTATTAGCATTATTTGAAAAGCTTCAGTGATACACCCAAGGCTTTTTTTCCCCAGAATTTGCACTAAAAGAATTTAATTCTTACCAGCTTTGGATTTATTTACAATTCTGAGGATTTCTCCGCCAAAGTTAACACCTTTCCCTGCTTTTTCTCTGTCACATTTTACTGTGCCAGTGATCATTGTATTCCCTGCTTTCCATCCCTTCACCTCCCCCTCAGGCCCCGTGACTCTAGCCTTAATAATCTCAGCATTGCCTTTGACAATGTGTGACTTGAAAGCAGGAAATAATGGGCCCTAAACACTAAATCTTTACAGGTTATTGAACTGGAGAAGGGAGAGGGAGAGTGGGGGGAGAGAGAGCCTCCACCAACTCCTGCCATGGCTTCTCTGCCCATGTGACCATTTTCTTTCACTATGTAAAGAAAAAAGTGAAAAGAGAAGCTCAGGGACAGAAAGATACAGATAGAGAGAGACACAGTAAAAAAGCTTTGTCACGCAGTAGTCATTAGTTTCCGCAACATCTGACAACAATGCTCATACTAACATGAACATGGACAAATGCATCGTCTGTCCACCACATGCCTTTTTAATGACCAGGAGCTTGTTGTCTCTTGTTACATTGGTAAATGGCCCTGGCCCTGCCTTGGCTTTTGCTTTGTTTTGATTCTCCAGCACTTTTTGGCAGTTACTTTTGACTGCTACTGTAAAAGGGGGAAAAATAAAAGCAGGGCAGCGTGTGCTGGATCTAGCTTTGGTGCAGCCACCTTAAACCCCAAACCACCATCACCCCCAGGAAGCAAACGACAGGCAAAATGAGTTTCCCTGCCCCGCTCCACTAGCCATCCTATCCCTTCTTCTCTTTCACTATAAATACATTTACAGCACTGTAAAGAGGATGTCAATTGCTGGATTCTCAGCAGCTGGCTCGGCAACATTGTGCGGTGGTTGCAGGGGTAAGGGTTCAACTCCTGGTCAGGATCTCAGGCTTGTCTGTCTCTATCTTCCCAGCACACAAGGAGGAAAGGCAATTTTCCAAGTAAATGATTATTATTATTATTATTTTAAATTTCTATATAAACACCCTAAGATCTGCAGATATCAATCACTTTGAGACATTTTCTAAAATGCATTAAAGGAATACTCCAATGTTTTGGACAAAATACCCTTTTTCTGACTTACAGCAGCATTGTGTAAATAAGACAGCTTCAGAGTTGCTGTAAGGTTTATTTTTTCACTTTGACGGCACTAGGCTAATGACTCCCGTAGATGTCAAGTCTTTATGCTAAGCTAACATGAAATGCTACCCATAGGAACTGAACCCATGGCCGTACCGAGGTGAAAATGGTATTCAGCATCTTGTCTCAGTCTGGGTAAGTCAGAAAAGGGGTATTTTGCCTAAAATGTTGGAGTCTAAGAATCTCTGGACAGGATCTTGCCACTGTTATTCGGTTAATTAGGGGTGGAGCCAGTCCTTGACTAGTGGCAAATTGCTTTGGAAGAGCAGTGTGATTGGAGGGGTTGGTTTCAAGTCTAGCTAGCGGGAATCCAACGGGAACATTCACTAGCTGTATAAACTAGCCGTGTAAACAAGGCTCACCTTGTTTACTTCAAACAAGGAGCACCTCAGCAGGAAGGAAAAATGGCAGGGTCTGAAAGATATTGTCATGGCTTAAAACAGCGGGACACTTGCAAGATTATACAGTTTAAAGTAGTGTGATCTCCATGTTCTCAGCAAGATTATCTAAAAGATGAGCTGTTGGCTTTATTTAAAATACATCTGGATACACCAGTAATTGAAAGACAAAACAGTTTCTTCCTATAGGCTCAGGAACTGGTGTTCCTCTTGTGGGTCTCCCTCTGTGAATGGCTGTCAGCAGATTTTACATCAGTGTATGTAGAAATGCAACAGTATTATAGCCTAAATCATGAAGTAGTCCCATATCCACTAACCGAAACGTCAACATAGATTCACTCTCTTTGCCCAAATGGAATGGAGTAAGACCCTCAAAATTCAAGCCATTTGGGGACACCAATGGAACGTTGTACTGTGCAACTTCAACCCACCACCCCATCACAATAATGGATTGTGACTCCACAGTTTCATCTGAACTTCAGCTTCATCTCAGCAGCACTTCTTATCCAAAAATAGATTTTGGCAGACTCAAACGGTACAACATCAATCCCCTCAAATTGCAGTAGGTCACTCATTTCAACAGAATTTTGTATTTCAACAGAAGCCCCTCCACCACACCGATACCCCCACTGCAAAGAAGCCCAACCGGGATCTATTAATACCAGGCCCTGGGGCCTGTGAGAAATGGTCCACTTTGGCATTTTAGAACAGCCTAACTTACTTCCTGCCACTTCACACCAGGAGAGCCCCGGGTGGTTCCTCTTTGGTCAAGCTCTTGTTTCCTTCCTTGCATTGCTTGACACTCATCCATGTACACACACACACACACACACACACACACACACACACACACACACACACACACACACACA
>OMKZ01001966.1:2078-15224 GCA_900302535.1 Neoniphon sammara | reverse complement strand
CTATCCTTGTGTGTTGTTTCAGCACTTCAGTTTTTAGACTGAGTACAATAAATTTGAGCAGTTAAATTTCACGTTTCAGTTGCCGTGTGCTGGATCTAAAAGCATACTTGTGTTTAAACCCTGCAATCCAAAAGATTTCATAGTGTGCAGAGCATAGTGTGCTCTTTACCTTTTTATTCTGTACTCATCCCCTCAGCTGGGAGAAAAATTGGTCACGTCTCATCGATAGCCATCTAATTATTGCGCTCTTCATTCATTATCACCAACTATATTGGGAATATTACCAATTATTACAAATTACCTGCCTATTTTATCTCCCCATTCGCCACCAGTGTTACAAACAGTAATGGCTATTCTATTCTCCTCCATACATTACATTAAGTTAAGTCCTGTAGAGTTGTTTCAGAACAACCTTGGTCTGCAATCAGGACTGACTTTACCGCAGCATGTCGGAGGAAAGGATGTTACAAAACCATTCGCTCTCAGTCCTCCTCATATTCTTCTCACTCATATTGCTGTCTTTATGCAAGCTTGGTGAAGTCCTCGCCGTGTCCATTATCTCCCCTTCCATTCAAATTTGTGCTATTGAGCTCACATTTTCACAACCCTGAAAAAAAAAAAAAAAAAAAAAAAAAACAGGCCCCAGTTAATGAATATCCATTTGTCCATAGAAATGATGATATTTTTATCTTCTTGGGATGGTTTGCCTAGCAGCCAAGTTTGACAGTATATGGATTTTTTTTTATTATATTATTATAGATTGTAGCTCCAATACATTACATGCAAATTGGGTGGAAGACAAAATGTATAGGATCCGTACACATGCTGTGGACACTGTCTGTAGTATCTGTCCACCTCAGTGGAAGACTGTCCTTATTATGTCTGCACCAGATGTAAAAAGTGAAAGGCCTGGTGAGATCTTCTTTCTGTCTGTGTCTCGTTAGTCAGACCAGTGGTGAGCAACCATGTGCCAAGGAGGGCCAAAAGTCTGCAGGTTTTTATTCCAACCGAAAACTACAGCGGCTGATTTCACTGATGAACACACCTTCATCCAGAGAGGAGGAACTAATCAGTGAAATCACACGCTGTGGTGTTCGACAGGAATGAAAACCTGCAGGCTCTCAGGAGCCCGTGGCACATGGTTTCCCATTTCTGAATCAGACAAACCCAGACAGTCTTGTCCGACAGTTATCAGGTGTTCTTGGTGAGGTTGGAAGGTGCCAGAAATCACCTTAAGACCCTGGAACACTTCATCTCAAGGCTTATAATGAAAGTTTTCCTTCTGAGATCTCAGCTACATTTTTTTTTATTTTGAGGACACGGCTGCAGAGGGAGAGGTGCTTAGTAAATCGCCAGACTTACTAGGTGACATGTTTCTCTTTATTTTTGCATGTAAATTAGTGAAGCCCAGGTAATCCCCTCCAACATCAGTCATCAGGTGTCATGTGTGTCCGGTAAAGGTTGTAGTATAAAAGTGCAGCCACACATGAGCAAACACAGGCGAATATTCATTATATTCATATAGCAGAAATTTGTATCCTAACTAGCTGAATGTTTGCCTTGCAGGATGGGATGTACATGGAAATCAGTCAGCTGTTTTGGATTTTGGCATTTTTGATGGTGAGAAGGAGAAGGGCTGTAGTACAGGAGGAAGATGTGTTAAACAAGTCTGGCTGGGTAGAAGCTGCTAAAAAAGCTTTTCCTCCATGATGAGGTGATGTTTCAAAACTAAAGCCAGGTGAGACCCCACATCTTTGAAACTGGTCAACCCTTCAATTTGATGGGTCAAAGCTCACCAAAGTTGAACTCTACACCAAGAGGAAAATGCAAAATCACTTCGCTAATGACGAGTGGATATTTTATTTGTCCATGTAGAATGTAAGTGCATTGAAGGCAAATGGAGGCATTTCACTCAAGTGTGACTCACCTTTAGAAAAAAAATGTGAGATGGATGGAAAAGGGCTTCATGTGCCAAGGGCTCATCAATAAAAATGTATTCACTCGCCTCCAGTGTGATCGAACAATCCTAACTTCATCTTTTTCAATACTGTGTACGTGTGCTCATTTTATTTACTGTTACAGCTGCCAGAGGAATTTGTCCGTATGTTCCCAGCATATCTGTGCAGCACATCTTGCCCGTTGACATCCTGAAACTGACTGTCATTATCAATATTTCCCTCACAGCATCCTGCAGTTCAGTGGTCTATGCAGAACTTACTGCAGGATTTTTAAAATAATAACACTTTTGCCTCTCATTCAGACCTGTGCTTGCAGATGTGGACCCTTCAGGTTCAGAACTATGATAGGGTAACTACTTTTCATATTAAGCTCAAGAGTTTATGACTGACCATAACATTAATGCTGATTTTTACTGACCCTGTTCACACTTGGTTTTAACATCTTTTACAGGTGACCCGATCACAAGCGGTCAGTATTAAGTACAGGTGTGACCATGGTACCGGTGAAATGCATCTTGGGCTTTGTTCAGACTGTAGACAAATCTGGTTTGTATCTCATTTCCGATGTTTCTGTCCACAATGTTATTTGCAAGTAACCAGATTGGATTTGTGTGTTCGTGCGGCGTTAAGCTATCTGCATTGGTTGCTGTGGTAAAGGTGTAGGCCTGTGTACGTCTGATAACTGATAAACTGTTTTTCAAATGCAGAAGCAAAACCAAAGGCTGCAGAAAGAGAATCACACACATCATCTTTGGCTTGTCACCATCTAATTCATCAAGTCACAGTGCAGAATTCCTTTGTCGCAGCAGACAACATCAGCGATGAAGGAGACTGTATGCAGCAGTGTTTTGCATTTTTTTGTTTCTGGTGCTCTGGATGTGACGCCACTGTTTGAAAATCAGTCTTGAGTGGCCAGAGCAGTCAGACTGAGACATACCTGTAGAAATCTGATGGGAATCACATTACAAATGACATACAAATTTGGCTTAAATCTGATTTGCAAGAATCAGATTCCACATGGACACATTATGATCTTTTCACTCAAACCACCTTTGGCGGTGGTCAGGAACACATTGGGCCACATAGCTTTTGCAGTGTAAATGTTATTGTGTCCCGATGCATCTCTGGTAACATTGGAATACATTGTTTTGCAGAGGGAATGACCATATGTTAAAGCAGACTGTTTTGGATTGAGAAATTAAGATTTGAATAAAGCGTGTTTTTGTGGTGCATGGCGTGGTTAGGCAACTGCTTTGTTAATGGATCAGAGACAGGAAATAGGATGGGCAGGGAATATTAAGAAGATAGAGACAGCATGGAATATACAAGTAAGGAACAGAGGAATCAAAGAATCAAATATAACACAGGAAAGAAGTAATTCTGATGGATTAGAGGCTGATCACGAATTCGATAACTAGTGGTCATTGGCGATGCACGATGATGGTAGGTGATCTGTCTTGGCTTTCCACTTATGATTGGACGACTGATGTTAAAACTAAGTGTGAACAGGGCCACATAAATGAGGTCTCAAGTGTCATTAGGTGCCATCCCTTAACCTTATGCTTTTTTCCCTTTCTTTTTTCAGGAATTTCCACTTTTCTTCCCATCCTTATACATTCTTAAATAAAGAAAATGTGGTTCTTTTCTTACAGAAAAAACAAGTTTGTCAACCAAATATAGTGAGCTCTCTGCCTTCTTCTCACATCTGTTGCTTACATTTTATCCATTACTTACTGTTCCTGTCCAGAGTAACTTACAGTAAGGGCAAACATTAAAATGTAAACACTCGTGAATCTCCGCACTCATCCACACACACACTAAACCCTTTCTGAAAGAGCCATATAGCTACTATTACTGGCGACAAGGTCATTAATTTTCCATGCTTGTCTTAATCTTGAACACTTGTCTCACTTTGACGCAACACCGAGTGCAACAGCAGGGCAAGGGCTACATCAGATAAAATAAAAAGAAAAGGTGGGATTTAGAAAAGCCTGGTCGAAGCATAAAAAAAGCAGATGGCTGCTCCTAAGTGAAGTAAGATGTTGAAGTACTGTGTGTTTCCAGAGGACGGAAAAGCAAACAAGATGACAAACTCTATTCCCCTGTTCAAAGTGGATGGAACGAAACCCTCTCAGCAAATTAACAACTGTGTGGCAGTTTTCACACATGTATGTTTTCACTCCCGTCTCCTGTCACACTGGTCTGAGACGGTGGGAGGGAGGTGAGAGTTTCAACACGCTACTCTTTTGACCTTCTCCTCTCACGTTTTTGATGACTGCGGGGAGGCCGAAATGTTGTCAGGGATTCTGGGTCATCCAACGAGATGCCTTGAGGACAGGAGTGGAAAGTTTTCTAATAATAACAATGTTGTCTGAGTTGAAATATGCGTGTGAGTGAACATTTTGGAATGTTTCGCCTACAAAAACAATGTCAATCATTTAAAGGACACTGAGCAGAGTTACTAGGGCATATGTAATGACTGAAAGCATATTATCACTTATTGTTGCTTAGTATGGCTAATTTGGCCCTTTCACCACTGCTGACTTTTTCATGTGTATTGTTTTGTATTGCATAGTATGTCTTGCTGATTGTGTGTTTCTATTGATTGTAAACCCTCCCCAGGGACCACAGATGCAAATTAGCCTGTTTTGCCTCTTTTCTAGGACAGTCCAATTATAATTGGTAATGTTATTTGTAATTTCTCTCCAAGCCAGACCACAAAGACTTGAAGTTGTGATGTTGTTCCACTCACTGTGTCGCTGTATGTTGTGCAGATATACTGACCCATAAAGAATTAGACTTTGAAAAAGACACTGCATGTGAAAATGAAGATGATTTTCAGTAGATATGGACGTGGAAATATATGAATATAGACATTTAATGTTCTCACAATTGGTATGTAGTATTTAAAAGTATTGATAATTCTACAGTAACTCCCATTTGGATGTAAAAGTCCACAAAAACCAGCTTACATAAGAGAATACAGTATCACTTCTGTGGCTTATATGTCTCAGAGAAAGTTATTTACAATAAACTCACCCACACTGAGTAGCCTGTCCTTTGCAATAATAATGACATAATGTCAAGTGGTATTTCCCTTCAGGAACTTTGCCTCCCTAAGTACAACTCTGGGCTCATAATGTCGCAAGATCCAACCATGTGTAACTCCAATTAATGCAGACATTTTGGATTTTAGTCTCCCATTTTTGAAGCCATTGAATCATCAGCATATTTTTCTGTCACTTGCTGCACCTATTAAGGAGCAGTCTCGTTAGCACCAAGCCCAGACATAAAATTGTTGCATTTCTCGTACTCTTCAATTAAAAACCAACGAAGAAAATTAGTCACATCCAGTGGTGGAAAAATATCGCACCATATGCAAAGGTTAAAGTTCACATTTGTTGAACTTTGACCTGCGAATTCTGTGCACCATGCAAAAATCAATGATTAAATCTGCAGACTGAACTCAGATGTGACTGCACTATTGCAATCCCCCAAATCTACAACTGACATAATTTGCCCCACACTTTATATACCTGCAAGGTACCCCGATCAGGCCAATCACAGCTCTGAACCTTTGACTACAAAAAAAACAACAGGCATGTTTACAGAAAGTGCTGAGATACCCTGAAACAAAAATAATTGGATATAGCAGTGCACTTGTTATTTTCACACCTCACAGAAGCTGACAGCGTTGAGAAATCAGGTCAGAGATTATAGTGGTATAAAGTTGATTGGCATCTTCCCTCGGTGTTTGGAGGGTGTTTTCTCCTGGCCACTGAAACTAAGTTTCTCCACACAAACACAGTTTCACAGGATTATCCCTCCACTCCTGGCAATATCAACCACTTAGTTTGTGTGTGTTTGCATGTATGTGTGCATGATTGTTTTGAGGCCTCTCTCTCTCTCTCTCTCTCTCTCTCTCTCTCCCTCTCTCTTTCTTTCTCTGTCTCTCTCTCTCTCTCCGCCTCCTCTTAAATTTTTGAGTTTGAGTCAGTTTTTGAGTTCTTTTACCCTCTCTGTCAATTTGTCTCTCCCTCTCTCACGGTCATTATGCTTGCAGACTGAATGCGTGTGTGTGTGTGTATGTGTATGTGTGTGTGTGTGTACGTGCATGTGCGTGTCCATGTGTGACCTGCAAATGAGGAGGAGGGGCCTATCCCAAGTCTCTGAGCTCCCCTCCAACATCACCCATGGGCTTTGTTTTGATCCCCCCCGCCAATCATTCTCCTCAGCCACCTCTTAAGCCCTGTGTGTGTGTGTGTGTGTGTGTGTGTGTGTGTGTGTGTGTGTGTGTGTGTGTGTGTGTGTGTGTGTGTGTGTGTGTGTGTGTGTGTGTGTGCATGTGGAGGGCTCAGGCATGCATGCATGTGTGTGTGCCCCCTTAAGCCCTTTGTGCTCAAAATTTACACCGTCTTGCCCTTATTCCCACTGCAAATTTCTCCCCTGCTCGCTCCACCATGTGTGCAGTGCAGGGCTTGTAACAGCAGAACAAGCCTTGGCTCTTCTCCCTGCTCACTCCGCCATCAGAAGTCTCAGAGGTATACTCCTCTCGCTGCTTCCTCACAGCCCAAGGCTTTGTCAAAGCGTGAGAGACAGTTGCTTTCGCCCTCTTTCCTGTGAATTTTCGCCGAGAACCTTCTTGCCGCGGTGTTCTTCCCGTCGTGAGGAGTTTGAGCCAGGCTTCAGTACGGCAGAATTCATACAAGAATAGGCCGTTGTTATCACTGCAGTATTACTCATGCCATCCATCCCTCACCTATCATGGATCTTGGATGAGCTATCGTATCATTAGAACCTGACATGAGAATTTAAATGAACCCTTGCTTGATGTTCATGGGAGAAAAGCTGCAGGATTCTTGGTAATACTTTGAATGATGCCGGCTTGAATTCTTGCCTGTAAAGAGCACACTCCTGTTCACACACACACACACACGTTTGGATGACTACGTAAATGTACAGATGGAGAGTATCACACTCTCCCATGGCTGTGCTGACGAGCCATATTTTGTTTAATCCACTCAGCTTCACTCTGTAAGGTAAATGTTAAACGGTGATGATAAATTGAAGCTGAAATCCATAATGTTTTTTAAATCCATATATTGCTATAGCATCCATCTGTATGGTGGAGTCCATATTTCCATGCTGTGAAATGTTCAAAGTATCAATCAGCTTGTCAGGTTGCACTTGTCCTGATTGACAGTGCCTATAAAATTTGTCCAAAGCAGAGCTGTTAACAGTATAAACCAGATTAATCAACTACAGATGCTCCATTTGCAGTCTCAGATACACACTAATACGGACAGATTAGCTAGCGTATTGCAACATGGAAAATAATCTTTGCGAGTGAAATACACTGATCGAGAGGCATGCACGCAAGTTACAGTGAACCTGCTGCATATTTACATCGCCCCACGCTATTTTACTTTCAAATTTGAACACTTGAGTAAATAATATATTCGAGTTTACATTACCTGATCAGTCGATGACATTTTCGCTCTGCTAGACATGAGATGCTCCCCTATTTTTGCTGTGGTTCGTCGCCATGGAGCAACATTTGGAAATTTACAGATTTTAGTTTCAACCCACGCTCACTTTATATTCTATCTCTTCGGATTTGTGTGTATGTCCTTCACACTCTGCGATTACAAGGTTTCATGTGATAATAATAGTAGAGGGATGGTGTCCTGTTTTATTGTTTACATGTTTTTAAGTCTCTCTCTGTGTCACAAGAGGGTCAGCTAAATGCCTCAGTGGTAAATTTAATGCAGTTAAATGCCTGTGATGTGCTAATTCGCTCCGCACAAGGTTAAAGTGTCTCCAGTGCGCTTTTATGTATTCAACAAGATAATGCTGTCTGCTGTGGACTATATTCTGGCCAACGTCCAGATTACTTAAAGAACCAATCAGCTTAATATGAAATAGAGCAGATACTGTCCTGTGAGCAAGACATAAGGTGCAGCAGGAAAACACTGAAAGGCTGGTGTTGGCTGTTAAACCAACAGCGAGCCTCAACAAAGCGGAGATTACTGTGACGCTGCTCGCTTTATGACCACTTGACTCTTTTTTTTAATTATCATGCTCTCGCAACGGCAAAAAAAGAAAAAAGAAAAAAAAATGCAAGTCAACAATTGTTTGGCTTTTTGAAACATAAAAATGCAAAAGCACGGATAACACTCGCCAAATTCAGCCCACTGTTTTCTTCAATATTCTGGTATATTGTGAGTGCTATACTGTGTGGAATAGTTTACAATAGAGCAATAATAAGCTCTGCGTCTCCTCTGGAAGACTGTTTTTCCTCAGAGTCTGGGATTAGAGGCGTCCATGGAGAGGGATGGGATGTGTGAGGATGTATAGTGTGTGTGTGTGTGTGTGAGAGAGAGAGAGAGAGAGAGAAACAGAGAGAGGGAGATGTTATGAGTATTCTGCATATTATAAAGTCAAAGTGTTGATCACCCAGGAGAACAGATAAGTAGGATGAATGGGGCCACTACAGCCTTACTCTAATATCACATTACAGATACCACACTGCACACACATCGACATGAACACACACACACATGCACATACACACACATGCATGGCACAATAAATGCTTCTGCCACAATAAGGATCTCTAGTTAATATTGTTCCACAGTAACAGACTGGTTATGCCAGACTCATGCAGACAAAGACACACAGACAAAACAGACAGAGAGACATGCAGATTGAACAACAGCTTCACACACCCACACGTGCGCACGCGTACACACACACACACACACACACACACACACACACACACACACTGTTAAACAGACACAGAGACTCCACCATCAAGCACATAAGCACTCATGCTATGACACATTAATGACAAACCAACCAACGTGGAGAATGGGGGACTAGGGGGCATTAAGGGGCCTATTGACCCCCATTAATGACTCATAGGGAACCATATTAATTCACATGGGACACATTACTGTGGACAGTGTGTGTGTGTGTGTGTGTGTGTGTGTGTGTGTGTGTGTGTGTGAATGTGCATCCTATTTGTCTGCCCGCGTGTGTGAATTTATATGGATGCCTTTTTTTTAACAAGGCAAGCAATTATCTGTATTTTACAATGACGACCTGATAGTCTGTTTGTTTACCTGTCTGATTTTTCTGCCTTAGTGTCTCTTTCTTTGTGTCTAGGCATTCGTTATCCAGCGCTAGGTGACTGTAGCCGCAGCAACCACTTTGTGGCAGGGGAATGCCCCCGACCAACAAAACAGGTAGGATGTATGTCATTAAGGACGGAGGCGGATGCAGACAGTATCAGTGCTGGGATCGTGATAGCTGGATAGGAGTCCAAGGATTAGCACGCCGCTAAGCTTGTTGTGACCACAGATTGCGAGGCACTCAAACTGAGCTCTGCCAGGCCGCCACCAGTGTGGATTAATCTTGTGGGGGTTGGCGGGATGGGGGTGAGCAGCAGGGGCCGGGGCCACGTGGGTGAATAAGATGGTTGAATGGTTTGGCTAGAGGGTTTCATGGCTGACTAACTGGTTAACTGGTTTGTTGGCTGACTGTAAGCTGATTGGTTGGTTGCCTGGCAGGCCGCCTGCTTTACTTCCTGCTGGCAGGGAAAGGAGCCATCGAGCTCGGGGACAGACAGGTCATGATGTCAGGTCACAAGTCAAACTGATTTCCATCGATTTACACTGGAGAGCATTAGTGTAACAGGATGTGGCATTTCCGCTACAATTACT
Source organism: Neoniphon sammara (assembly GCA_900302535.1). Taxonomy (NCBI): domain Eukaryota; kingdom Metazoa; phylum Chordata; class Actinopteri; order Holocentriformes; family Holocentridae; genus Neoniphon; species Neoniphon sammara. The sequence goes on along the minus strand of OMKZ01001966.1, from coordinate 5,539 downwards.
CATCAAGGAGCATCCTACAACTAGATTACACCACAGTTCCAAGTATTCTGATTGGCTGAGAGGCTTTCTGATGAGTGCCAATATATCCTGGCGCTGCAGCCGCTTTTCTGTATATTTATCCCCTGTCCTGTTTACTTTGTTTACCAAGAAATCGTTGACCTATTAAACTTGGCAAAAATGTCAGCAGCTGCATTGGAGACAGAACTATTTTTCTTTGCAGAATCATTTTCTTAGCAGCTTATCATAAAAAAATCAATAATGAATTAATAATGATACTGTTATATAATCGCAGTGCCAATATTGCACGACATAGCATGACCTCAAGTCTATTATTGCTTAAGTAATGATACATAATAAAATATGTATAATGTATTACATTATCACATACATTAAAGTATTAAAAATTACCGGGCTAGAAATAGAATTGCATGCATTGGGTCTTTTGCATTTATTTAAAAGCCTGGTTGACGAGTATCATATTGCTGTCTTTGTCTACAAGACAATCACCCTCTACTCAACATGATTCACCTGTTTTGACCCATTAAATACCGACCTTTTGGGCCACCCTGCCACACACTGAGTAAAACCCCGATAATCTTGGTGCATATTAGTCACCACGAGATATGATTGTGTTTGTGCCATGCTGTAAACGAATATCTGAATCTTGATCTCTGAGTAGTGCGACAACACATGGCTCCCTCGGTGGAGCCTGAACAATGCAGTATTGTGAAGGCAGCGACAGGCCTCATTAGCTGCACCACATCCTTGTTATCTGATCTCCATACAAAGTCTGACTTGTATAGAGACTTGTAACTTATGACTCACCTCAGGATCAGAGATGTAAGTGTCAAAGTACCTGCCAAATCCACTGCTCCTGATCTAAGTAACAAAATGATACCACAGCTGCATTAATGTTGACTATGACACCGGAGAACTTAATTTGAAATGGGAGCTGCTGGTTAGTCATGTTGGTCAACGTGACTAAGTCTGCCAGTGGTGAGATTTGCATTAAACAAGAGACTTCTCATTGAGATGTGTGGCAATAGGTAACGTGAGACATGGGATTAACAGTTGTTCAGTTGTTATTGCAATACTTCCTAAGAGCCGCCTTGACAAGGCATGAACAACAGTGTTATTGTGGTCCCTCAAAGTCTTGACACTATGGATAGTTATGTACTGTGCTTTTAAAGGTGATTTCAAGTGTCTCCTGAAGCAGGCTGCCAAACAGTAAGCTGATCCTTATCAAGTTATTTACTCCTAGCACAGATACAGGATCAACAGTGTGAGCGAGGAAATGGAGTGCAGGGCTCTTCCTGCTGCTCATAACCTCAAATAATCTTTCTCTCACTTAATAGGCCTGTCTGTGAGGTTAAACACTTATTTTCCCTTCAGTTCAAAGTACTTTCATACACGAAAGTGTACTTTGTATCAGAGGCAGGATCTTACTCTGAGACGTTTCTCAGCTCTCAGGGGGTTGCTGCTCATAGGATTGGCTTTTATTAGCAAAGAAAAGAGTCTAGTTAAGGTCACAAAAGTACAATATTTTCCTTAAAATGTGTTCTCAGTAAAACTTAAAATCCGAGGGAATACCTGGACTTGGTTTTCCCAAAACTACTTAGAACAAAAATCAACTATCAATGATGATCCTAAAATACTGTTAAAAACCCCATCCCAGGAAGAGAAATGTGATTTTAAAAAAAGCACGCATCACAGACTTCATGACAAGAATTTTATTTTCTTTTTTTCTTTTTTATTACATTTTGCATTAAATTAAAGAGATTTTTTTTCTTTACAACATACATTAAGCTGTGAATCAGATGTTAAGGAAGTGGAGAGAGAAGGGCAAAAAACTTTGTGACATCACAATATCTTACAAGCTTACAAAGTTCAAAAGGTTGAGAAGTTGAGAAGAGAGTCTGACTTGGTTTGCATCTAGTAGCAGTGTATTATAGCAAGGGTGAAAGACAAAAAGGCACACACCAAAGAACCTCACTGTCCACAGCAGCCTTCACAGTCAAGCCCAATTCAGACTTTAAATGTTCAAACCCCATCCTGACATCAAAACGCCTGATGCTCCTTTACAGAATTTAAAATGCACTCACGGCCGCATTTACTCGTCTACATAGGATGTGAACATTTAAAATTCTGACCTTTGCAGACAGCGAAGACAGAATTTCTTGCTCACATTCTGTATGGACATGGCAATTTCCGAGGCAAAGGCCTTCAACAGCTTACAACTAAACATTTCTGTGTGAGAAATCTTTAGTTTTCAATCAGTGCTATTCTGGGCCTGGAAAAGTGGCTGGTTCATGTGACTTGACACATTGGAGGATTTAAACAGGGCCTTATAATGCCCAAGAACCCAGTTTACACTGTTGTGGTGGGAACTCTGGTCTCAGTCTGGAGTGAATTTACCCCTAACACACTAATCTCGGATCACTTTGCCCTCTTAAGATCATCCTCTCAAATAATAATTGTGGGAAAAATGTGCAAAACTGACCCCAGACCAGGTTAAAGAAGAGGCAACTTCTCCAACTCCCGATTCCCACTGACTAACCCTAATCTGTTGCACATGACCCAGTCATTTGCAACCGAATCCTGCAAGCGTCTATGTAAATGTATGTTAGTTGAGTTAACATGCACTATTTGCCTTGGAACAGCTCATACATCCTCCAGGTTCTTCTCGCGTTAGCTGTGGATTGAGAAATAAGTTGGCTTTCCTCCATTGAGAGACAGAAAATTGCTTGATATCAAGAAAACTTTACCTATCTACACACACAACACTAAAGGAGTGCTCCGTTGATTTAAGTGTTGGGGGGGAGGTGATCAATAAAAATCCTCAAGTAAAAAGGAAGTGACAAAAGGGTCAGATTGGTATTAGTCAAACTCTCAGCCAGTCATAAGGCTCTGATAATGAGAGTTAGTGAAATAAGATAAAAACAAATCTCTAACTTCCTCAAAGTGTGTTTTCTCTTAAAAAAGGGGGGGTTAAATAAGATACATCTTTTAACATTGTTGTACTAATACGTCATATCTCTTCACAGGAACCAGCCTGTTTATGCAACTGCCTACCAATTGAGAGTTATGATGCACACTAGAAGCTTGGATCTGAGTTAGTACACCGGATGCTTTTTTCTCATACTGTATGCTCGCCAGTGTTGTAGTTGCATTATTATTGCAGGGCACCAGCAAGACGCACATACATAGGCCCTCTCAGGTAACAAATGTTAATTGTTCAATTAATCAATCAATTAACCATCACTCCAATCATCAAACAGACGGCAAAACAATGAAAGTAAAAACAAATACCAGGACTTTTTAAATTGTACAAAATAGAAAAAATTAAAAACACTCACAACATCTTCATCGACACCGCCAGCACAACATAAAGGGTTGCTTTAAGCGCATTAATGGCACAATCAGAAATGAACCACAAAGATGAGTGTGTGCATGTGTGTGTG
>OMKZ01001958.1:0-11472 GCA_900302535.1 Neoniphon sammara | reverse complement strand
AGTTCAGTAAGTAGGAGGTAAACCAGGCGGAGTGATACATACATAGAAATGCGGATATAGTGCCAGGAGACATTGGCATTCATCAGCCTGCCTGTCAGCCAATCAAAATATCTAACTGTGGTATAATTTGTAACAGTGACTTCTTGCTGTACATCATCTCTTACACGTCTCATTTCTTCCCATTGTGTTTTTTAGCTACTCGAGTATGAACATTTGATGATGCCATTAGAAGTCATTTCGGCGTTACCTGCAGATTTCACCACTCCAAAACAAGCAAAAATTTTTAGTTTATTTTTACTTTTTCCTCTTTATGTTTTGCTGCTCATCTCGCACCTCCACTCCCTCCAGCTTCCTCTCCTTCAATCATCCAGAGGGCCTTGATCTCAGCGTTTTGATCCGGGTCTCAGATGGGATGAGCGATGGTTTCATCATAAAATCTTTTAGTGAGGTGAAAGATCTTCGTCCTGCCCTTCACAGGTTAGCTCAGCCCCCAAAACTTTTTTTTGTTATTTCGTTGGGTGATTTATGAACAGCCAGTTGAGGAAGTCTTGACTTGTGCAGTTTTCTGTGGAAATGTTGCTGACTGACAGTGTTGATGGATTTTTGTGTTGATAAATTCTTAAATTGTATGTTGTAGTTTACATCCATCACTCCAAACCAGCCTGTGAATACACACAGGTGAACAGGATGAATACACAACATCATCTCCTGTTATTCCACTAATACTGCTTTGTGAAAAACCCTCCTGTACCTGGAAAATTGGTAATCCTTATAAACCGCTAAACTCTAAAGCTTTCCCCAACGCAGGAGAGTCACAAAGCAGCGGACCTGAACACTGAAATATGCAATTAAACGCTTTTTTATTCTTCCACAAAATGACAAACAGCATGCTAAGATTAACGAGAAGTTTTGATGTATTTTGAACCACCGAAGCCTTTAAGCTGCAGGCGAACACATTTTCAGATTTTGAAACATAAGGGTAAAAAAGCAGATCTACTTTGGGCGATCCGACCGGCCGAGAGACGTTTTTTCTTCGAAAGTTCTTTGAAAGTGTCTGGGGTGAATCTATCCAAAATTTATATGGTTTGAAAAAGGATTGTGAATCTGTATCTGTCAAAATATTTTGGTTTATATTTTTTTCAATTTGAACATTTTGAGGCCTTTACGATGAACCCTGCTGCCCAGCTTACCTGAATTCTGATCCACCGCTGCATGATCAGACCATAAAACACCTCGAATCAGACTTCAGAAATCCTGGATTCAGCAAACTGCGTTTTCTGGCCTGTCTTTCACATCTACGTTTATCTGGAAGCTCAGAGGAAAGACAGCCTGCTCAGCGTCTCTGGGCCTCCTCTAATCTCTCTGAGCGCCTCCGTCCATGGTTGTCCATCTTCACTGGGTCTTTCTCACCTCTGAAGCTGAACACCTGGAGTCCGATAAATCCTGCTGAGATCTGGATTCGCTGGGAAATAAATTTCCTCCGTGCAGGATAAACAGTGTAGAATGGGAAAGTTCAAACTCGTGGTTTTCCCAGACTTCTACCACTGCTGGTCTCCATGCTGGAGCCTGAGTGAGTTCTTCATGATTATGGAAAAATCAAGCAGAAAAGGATGAAAAACTCTTTCTGTTTCCACATCAGTGAGCATTTCAGTCCAATGTTCCATCTCAGCTAATAGTCTGATGTCCTGCGTCTAAATAATTGATCAGATTGAATAAATGACCTCCTGTCAGCCGTCAGTCACAAGTTCAGTGGATATCAGCAGCTTTGGAGGTTTTGCTGGGACAAGATATCAGATGCAGGGACTCTGCTGTAACTCAGTGATTTGTGAATTCATGTCCGTGACTCCAGACCTCTTTGGATCTCTTGGCCTCATCCAAAGTGCCTCAGTTTCCATCTCAGAACGCACCAGCACCGAGAAATATATGTAAATATAATCAACAAATCCCACCATCTACTTTGAGTTGGTTAGATATGGTTTTTAGAGCAGGGGAAATGTGCTTAACATAATATCTTTTTTTTTATGACACCCACTCTCCCATACTGACTGCTGGCATGAAAGTTAAGCACATTACAGGTTAGTGCTGAAGTTAGCAGTCATCTTTTGCTTAGAAAGTTTTGAGGACAGAATCTATAGTGACTATCATATTTTCTGGTATTTTTTTAAATCTCCTAATAAGATGTTCCTTTAATATTTCTATCCATGGTTTATTGTTTTTACTGTTTTGTGGTGATATTTATTAGTATTTGTCTAATGGAGCGTCTGAGGGCTTCATTCACTGTTGTCTTTATTAAACTGTTAGTGACAAAATCTGATTTTCTCTGTGATTCATGGCTGTGAAAGACACTTGAACAAGATAAAGACTTTCCCCCCGAAGCGTCTACAGTAAATAATTGTAATTATAAACTATAACAGTAAATTGCTTGTTGTGATTGTAATCTGAGGAAGGCCTCTGGGTGTCTTACAGACATTGGAACTGAGTGGAAATAAAAAGAGAAGAAATTCACTCCTCTCGACATGTTGCTGCATGTGGAGTGAAAACATTAAAGCTGACCAACAGTGTTGTGTGACTGCCCCCTGCTGGCCCAGCGCTGTGTGATCAGCTTCATGATGACAAAACATATGGAAGGTTGTCACAGTGACTTCTTCTCACTCCTTTTCGGATATGTTTAGATTCTTTTGTTTTGTTCTTGCTTTTTTTTTTTTTTTTTCTTTTTTGCTATTTGAATCTGTTATTCATTGTTTTATGTCATTTTGGCAGTTTTTATTTATTCATTTATTTTTTTCTATGATTGAAATGGCAGAATTGTGTGTTTCATGGACATATTCGAAATAAACATGACTAAACTAAAACTAAAAAAAAAAAAACAGTGACTATCACTGTCTGTTAACACACAAACCAAAATCAGCTGATGTGTGACCACGTATAACCTAAAAAAAATATGTAATATGTTATATAATAAACAAAACCCTCTTCCTTATGGGTTTAATTTCTCGTTCTGATTTTAACTCACAGGAAATGTTTAACTTTGATTTCTAACACAAGTAGCATCATGTTTTTTCAGTTTCTGATGGTCAGATGGTACAAAGTTGGCAGCAGATCAGTGAATCTGTCTTTGTGGACCAATATCCAGTGTTGGAACAGAGGCTGGGCTGTTGTGGCTCATTTGGTAGGTTGACTGTGTTAATTGAGTTAGTTAATTAAGTGCTATGGAGCACTCAATTAACTATTCATACTGTTGACCAATCAGAGCTTTCATTAAACCTGGTGGTATGTGACATCATTTACAACAGGAAGCAGATGGAATTGATTCTGTTGTCAACCAGATGAGTTTTTCAAATCTTCACAGTGATGACGGTTATAATAATTTGAGCAACTTTAATTACACCATTAGATAGAGAAATACCATTGTCATTGCACTGAACCTTTAAGCTCTGTCAGCTTGACTGCAGCACTTATGAATGATCAGGAAAATGACCCATCAACTGACTGAATTATACAGAAAATACCACCACGAACTTGACAACCAAACGCTGAATTTGCCAAGAGCAGCTTCAGCCACCTCATGTGAATCCAGCTGTCCTGCTGAGTTTCTGCTCGTAGTGAAATAAAGTTTGCATCTTAAATTTCAGAAAATTAAAGGGCTACTTTCAGATGTTTTCTTCATCTGGGAGTGCATGAAATGTTTCAGCTAGGCTCTTTGGTTTAATAAAAATGTACCACAGACTCAGAATATAGTATAATATAGGAGTATATCTAGGAGGCAATCGGAAAAGCTGAAGCAGAATGATATTAGAATGACATTCCCTACATGTCTGTGAGGTTGAGAATGAAGACACACAGACTTTGATGTAACACTTGATTTTTTTCCATTTATCCTCATAGTAAAACATGTAAAGGACAAATGTTTATGGACTGTGAGGATAGGAAACCCACCTATACTTATTTTATCCATCTTTTATGTGCTGACGTAATTCTTCCATGCCACAGATTCACAGTGTGGCCTCATAAACACCCAGCAGGCAGCATCAGAGCGGTCAGGCCTCAGCTGGTCTGATGCAGGAGAGAGCAGAGAGGAGTCAGAGCCTCGTCAGTGTTGGAGTTAATTAGCTGCAGCTCTGAGCAGAGAGACAGCGGGACTCAGACGAGGTCACACCGCACGACTTCATGCTCTGGACCTCTGCTAATCCTTTTTTTTTTTTTTTTTTTTTTTTTTTTTTTTGAATGACTCTTCATTTGTTTTGTAGGATGGAGGCCACATCCAACACCAGTATGAACTGACATCAGTGTGCAGAATGACAAAACACGTCTGTTCTCATATCTACATTTATCCTGGACCACTAATGAAGTGTTGTGAACACATTTTGGTTCAAGGTGTTTTAATGAATTGAAATTTTTTCTATTTATACTTATACATGTATGAAGAAGACATTAAATTTGACTTTACTGAGCAGTTCATTTCAAAGTTATTTTCAAAACTCCAAATTTTCCAGGCAGTTTCAGACAAACAAAATTAAACACATCACACCTGTGTGTGTGTGTGTGTGTGTGTGTGTGTGTGTGTGTGTGTGTGAGTGCAGCTGCTCACAACTGTGTGTGAGTATTTTTGTAATTTTTGCTGTGATTGGATAAGTCAAAAAGTACTGGACAGATTTGCACATAACTTCAGTCTTCTGAAAAACTGATGAACTGTTTGGGTCAGTTGGCCTCAAGTGGGCGTGGCAGTGGGCGGGGCCATGAAACCTGGCAGGAAGTTTAGTCATGGCTCAAGGTGGCGCTGACCAGCTGATTGGCTGAACAGGGCGTGGCCCATGAAAGCAACACTCCCAAAAGGGGGTGTGGCTTAACACTAACAAGATGCGACTTGCAGCTGCAGAGGTCTGAGTGTGTCTGTGTGTGTGTGTGTGTGTGTGGTGAGAACAAACAGAGACAGAGACCTGATTCCAGATCCTGACGGTGTGTCTGCAGGGTCGAGGAATCAGTTTGACTTAAGGTTAAAAAGTGGAAATGATAGAAGTGATGTTTGAGTGTAACAACAGTTTGACCCTCCAGCTGCTCTCTGCTCTGTTCCTGCACTCAGCTGGGATTCTGCTCTCGTCTCTTCCAGCAGATCAACCAGAGAGTAAAACACAGAGAGAGAGAGAGAGAGAGAGGCTGGGCGTGCTCACTGCCATGTGAGTACACGTGCATGCAGACACACACACACACACACACATACACACACGTTATATTTGACATACTGACTGTTTGAAGTCAAATCTTGTGGAGAAGCTATAACAGTGTGTATGCTGTTCAGTAATGCTGTGTGTGTGTGTGTGTGTGTGTCTCCTACTGACACAGACCACATCTAAAACAGCAGAAAACTCCCCAAAAAAACCCTCTAAATCTGAAATCAATATCATGATACTAATAGATGTGATACACCATCATGTATCACAATATGACTCATATGCAAAATGTATAATAATCAAATTAATGTTCATCCCATTGAACTGAACGGTAATTTTAGGTGTGATGTCAAACAAGACTTTGAAATAATACTGCTTAAAATATCTCATGATTAATTTCTAACTAAAAACTGTCTCATTATCATCAGTTCAGACAGCAGAATTGTGACGTACTAAAAGAGGATAAATAATAATATTGCATCATCGTCCAGCTCCTGCTCCACTGTTCCTGTTTCCTAATTTCTGCTGCTTGCTGTGATTTGATCTGACTGCTTTGTGCTGTCTGCAGGATTTTGCGTCGTTTCAAATCATTTTGTGGTTTGATGCAGGTCATCTAAACTCGCCGCTCTGCAGACGGCACAGTGTTGACCGGGGATGTTGGACTTTGTTTGATTTTCACTGATCTTATTTGGGAGAAGCCAAGCAGCTCTCTGCATGCTGACAGATGAGTTCATGTCTGTTAAATGGCTGCAGCTGCATTTAATGTAAGAATTGAGAGTTGTTCTCAAGATGTTAACCAGTGAAGATGTCTTTGTACTGTAGAGAAAGCCGTGTGTCATTTCTAACATTTAGCGCTCAGCTCTCTCTATTTTTTTTTTGTCATGCTCAGTTACTCAAATTTGCTCAAATCCCTGATTTGTTTCTTCTTCTTTTATTAAGCCAACCTCTCTTCCCCAGATTTTCTTCTTCTTCTTCTTCTTCTTATTCCTCTTCCTCTTCTTCCTTTTTTTTTTTGGCCAACCCCCTTCCTGTCTGTGTCAAATACAGCCCAGACTCCTCTTACAGCATGAAGGATCTGGTGGTGCAGGTGTAAAGTTGGGGCTTCACACTCAGGAGGTCACAGGTTCAAACCTCAGCAGGAGCAGCAGAGAGGGAAGCCAGGATGCAGAAGAAGAAAAAAATAAAAATAAGGTGGAAAAAAAAAAAACTGCCTGCCTCCTTTACCTTCTCTCCCTGCCTGTGGTGTTCGTCTCCTCTCTGCATCACTCTTTCCTTTCCTGTGCTCGCTCCATCTCTCCTCTGAGCTTTCTCATGTGTTTTCTTTGGGAATCTCCTTTGTGTTTTTCCAGATCTTCTGTTCATTTCCACTCCGCAGCCTCCAGCGGCTCTCTGGGGTTTCTCCGCCACCGTCCTGCAGCTTGTTCACAGTTTGGAATCTCGTTCGTCCGCGTCCCTCCGCAGGGTCTCTGCTCAGATTCGAACCGACAACCTCACACACGGGAGCCGAGTGTCTTTCTGCTTCGCCACCGTCTTTCGCACTTCTGTCTGCCTCTTTGTGGTCTGATGAAGGTGTGAGAGGAGCCGAGAATAAACCAAAACTGTTTCCTGGAGGGATTTGAACACACAACCTCAGAGGGACGTGTCAGTGACTAATCCTCTGCACCACAGAGGAAGTGTCGGTGCTGCAGTTAATTTAACATCATGATCTTGTGTCTGCTATCGTTTGTTCAAAGAACAAAACCTTCAGCTGGTTTTGAAACGGTGCTTCAATACTCTGTGTGACTCGCAGCCCTGCTGAGCTGCAGACATCAGTGAGGCAGGAGGTTTTCTTTCTGTTTCTACGTGTTTCTTCTTCTCTTCTAAAAACATTCATCACCAGCAGCACAACAAAACAATGGCAGGTTAAGTTCAAAATTAGATTTATTCTTACAGATCAATTAGTGGGGAATTGAACCTGTGAACCTCTGAACTTCGTCACTCTGACAAAACCACTGAGCCACAGCACCATGTGGCTGAAGGGCTTCACCTTTTTAGATTATTTTATTAGATTATCAAGATGGGAGCTGTGCGAAGTCTATTGAAGGATAAGAAAAGCATTTTATTCAAACCCACTGCCTCCTTCACTTTACAGACATATTTATATTTACACATATAAAAAAAAAGCTCAGCATTGAACCCGTTAATACAAGGCAAGACTCCAAATCCTGTCCTGCAACAGAACCACCAGACTGCTGAGGCCGGAGCTCAGGCAAGTTCACATCTCTGTCCATCACTGACCATCACTACTGTGAACACTCAGCGATGCTTTTTCCCTCTGAGTGAAGTTCCTCCTGACCTCTAAATCCTGTCTTCACAGTGTGTGTTGGTCCTGCAGGCAGCTGGTCCTCAGCTCTGCAGGCTTCAGCTCCATCATCTCCGTCTGAGGAGAGTCAGACCTGGACTGAGAACCTACACAAACCCTCTGAAGAACCGTCTGTATGCAGAGAAGTTTAATTTGCCCAAAGTGTCTTCACAGACTCACTGAGGTGTTTTCTGAGTGAAGATAGAGGACTTCTCCAAATGTGAGACTTCATTCTCTCCCTTTTTTGTTTCTTTGACCTGGTTTCTTTAAGCAGGTAGAAATTTGCAAGAAAACTGCATCCTCTGAATGTTGATATTTTACTTTAAATTATTTTCTTCATGGTTTCTGCATATCAAAACAAAAAAAAATCTGTGTATAAAACTAATTCTGACAAAAGTAAATGTGAGTGCCTTAACTTAAACAAAGAATATGTGAAACTTGAATCTGGAAAAGTGCACCACCTCTCCACAGAGCTGCTTGTTCTCTCTGTTCTCTTTGCCAAGCCAATTTGTCTCTGAGTTTGACATCTTAAAGGTGAAGATAATTTTCCTTTTTTTGACCTGACAAAGATCCACATGGGATCGAAACATTTTCTTCTTTAATGAAGTCGTACATGTGGCATTTGCAGAGTCTGGCTCTGCTCTCTTTGGCTGTTTCTAGTGAAGCCCGGCATCTTTCTGATGTGCACTGAACTACCTGCTCTACTGCAATCTCTCCTTTTCCTATCAGAAAAACATCTGTGAAATCTGCCAGACTGAAAACAGACACCGGTGGAAAAAAAATTATAAACATGGATTTATTGGTAGAAGCTTCCAAAATAATGATACTGTACAGCAGTGTTAGTTCATTTACAAAAATCACAATGCATTACCCTCTTTAAAATGCATGTACAAATGTACAAAATGAGCTACAATAACAGAAGGAAAGATCAGATGCAAAAGGATTTATGCAGTAAACAGACACAGAGTGCAGATGAGGAAGAAAATCATCAACAGGCAAAGACAAGCAGCTTCAAGAAACATTTTAAATACTGAGACAGGCTCAGTCTGCCTGCTGTGGATGAAGCTGAACAGGCCTGTCTGGGCACAGAGGAGAGCAGCAGACTGGCTGAACCGACAGGCAGAAGCTGAATGTTTGAACTCAACACGAGATCCTGTCCTTTTCTCATCAAATCTGACTCATTACAGCACCGTCCCAGAGTGAAAAGTCATTTTCCTGGAAGGAGCGGTTCAGGAAGGAGATTAAAGAACAGCGATTGTCTATTACGACTAACCTGTAATTAGATCAGGTTTAATCTGCAGGGACATTATTTGGAATTACCTTCCACTCAGAGGCTGCATGCTGCAAACATCAAGCTCACACAGGAACCCTTGATAATGTTTTTTTTTTTCTTATTTACTTATCTACGCCTGTCTGGAGGAAAACTTCCAACCAGCAGCTTCTCTCTTCTGCTGATTTGTGTAGTTTGACAGTTTACAGTGTCAAGACAAATGAAACTGGTTGGTGGGACACGTTAGGAATTACTGCCTCCTCCATCTTGGATTTGCTTACTGAAGTCGACACCCAGCAGAGGCTCTACTGTCTGAACACTGAGACAAACTCAGTCCAGAATTCACTGAAGTATGTATAACATGAGTCCAGATCATGATGGAGCAGCTTCAGACAGATGGTGCTGAAGATGCCGTCGCTCAGTCCCGCCTTTTGAACTTGTGTTACACGCTGAAAGCTTCATGGTCAAACACTGGCTGAGATCACTTTTTGAAAAAGAACTGCTGCCAGATTACATGGAAAATCAGAAAACGTCTTTGGTATCCGGGACCCTGTTCTCAGGAGCAGAGAAAGTGAATCCTGGATACTGAAGACAAACACAGCTGACTGTTTTGTTTTTCTACTCTGTGGCAATGGGAGAAAACCATGGAAAACAGGATTTTATTTCTTTTATTCCTTTATACTGTCAGTGGTTGTTGGTGTTAAAATGAAAATGAGGAACCAATAAAACAAAAAAGAAAAGAAGTAGAGTTCATTTCAACAGTGATTATCTGCAGCAATGATGAGGGACAACAAACCAGGTTTTGACTCTTCATGCACAGACATTCAAAAAATAAAGCAAGACCAAAACAGAACAATCAAGACATTTCACATAAAGCTGCCTCTCAGAGCAAAATAAGACATCAGACTACAGAGCGGAGGCTCAACCTCAATACTGTTTCTGGTTGAATCCAAATGTTTTAAAGTGCCGAGCAGTTCATTTCAAAAAGAGCACAACTTCCACAACCACTTTAAAGAAGAACTGGATCCTTTTGCTACTCCTGTGTTTAAAACCAAACACAGTAACAATTCAACAGTTAAATTAATTACTGCTGCCTCACCTGCAATATAAACACTACATGTGCAGGAATTAAAGGGAAAATCCACACTAAAACACTTTGACTTTTTGGATGGAGACACTTTCTGCCTCCATTCAGCAGTTTGGTGTCTGTTCCTTCTGTCCAGTCATAGAAGAGGTGACGTCACGTCCAGATGTTTACTGATATCAGAAACTGTCTGATGGATCTAAACCATCAGCGGTAAACGTCAGGTTTTGGTGTCAGTCCCTCACAGTCAAAGAGCGAGGGCTTCTTTCTAGAGCCGCCATTTTGCACCGACGTTCGACAATCATACAGGGAGAAATCCATCGTAGAAGAGGACAGAGAGACATTTCTCCACACAGGAGCAGCACACAGACCAGAATGCAATGCTGCAACAAGACATAGTGGGGGTTAAGTAATAGGAGACTCACTTTTTCAATAATGGAAATACTTTTCCTCTCACTGTCTCTCTCTTCGCCTACATAAAGAACTCAAACCTGACAGTTGTCGAAAGGCATTATGGGAAATGCAGGAAACCATTAACAAATTAAAGTAGATGCAGGAAGCTGAGGGAAAGTGAGGACATGAAAAAACAAACAAAATTAAAACGCAGACTGAACATCACTGATGGGATCTGACTGTAGATTTTTCCCTCAAGACAGAAACTTTCCTTTTTCAAAATTTATATTTTTGGTGCCTGATTGAAGTTTTCTTTCAGTTCACATTTTAATTTGAGTTGTATTTCCATATTTGGCGTGTCACAGCCTGCAGGCCCGTCACTCTCTGCTCCTGCTGAGAGCTGAAAAGGTCTGAGGCTCCTTTTTGTTTATAAAAGCATTACAGGAACATCACTGCTCTTACAGCACAAGCGGTATCTGTCGCTGTACTGATGTGTTTTACATTAGTGTTTCCTCGACATTCACTCTGCTGCAGAGAACCACATCAGCAAGAGGGCTGCCACCACAGCTCAACCGGAAATTAAAAAAAATATAAAGTATTTAACTGAACTATAATTACACAGAATCAAAAGTCCAAATGCAAAAAAGGTTTAATGCCACAACCTATAACTGACAGTGATGGAGTCAGTGACAATACATACTCATTATTCCTGCTACATCTCTCTTGCATTCTTAATATTTGGTCAGACTGGTCAGAGCTTCGCCGTCCTGAGCTCTTTCTGTGGAACAAAACGCCTCTCAGGCTTTAGAGGAAACAACACTGTTGGTTATTCTGCAGCTGGCAGCTCTGCAGTGTGATGAGTGGAAGGGAGGGACGCTCGGGGTTTCTGCCGCAGGCTGGAGGAATTTCAATGCCAACATAACCTTTACCGACTCAAACTGAAACAGCATCGCGCATGCTGCGAGCGCGGCCGGGCTCGATTCAAATCAATCAGATCCTGTGGGATGAGTCACCTACTGTATGAGAGCCTGACCTGAGTTCAGATGTCTGGGTCGGCGTGCTGAAGTCTGCCTCTCTCACACACACACACACACACACAGTGGGCACTTCACAGGGTTCACATCCAGTTTAAATGTCAGACGGACTCCGCTCTCACAGCGGGGATCTGAAAAACCGTCCTGTCTGAATCCTGGACCGGCACGTCCAGAATATAACA
>OMKZ01001957.1:13718-29375 GCA_900302535.1 Neoniphon sammara | reverse complement strand
AAATAAAGAAACAATATCAACATTTTTCCCACAAACTGTATTGTTTCTGAAGACGTTTCTGAAGGAAAAGACAAAAAAAAAAAATAAAATAGTCGGCTTACTGAACTGAAGCCCTCCTGTCAAACCATGAAGGGCCTTCACTGGGACTGGTGGGTTTCAAAAGAGGACACAGCATCGCCCCTTGCATCAGTTAACAAGTGGAAAAGGTTCACATCACATCAGACACATCAAAGTGTGGCTCTGGCTCCCTAAGGATAAGGGGTAGTGGGGTGGAAAGAAGAGGGGAGGTAAAAGAGCAACAAGAAGATTGAACAGGGGAGTTAGCAAATTCAGGGGTAAAAATCAGCATCAACACAAGACTATTTCTCACATGACGTTTCAGGATAAATAAACACCAGGACCAATGCCAGCATTTTCTACTGATGGGCGTGGGAAAAGGTGAGCATGGACTTTTAGTAGCCGGATGCGGACTAACATAGCGTTAATTTAACTCGCCTATACAACCTCGAAAATGCCCAGAACGCAGGGAAAAAAAAATCTAACAGTATTTTGATGTTATGGCTGTTGACAGTTTGAATGAGTACCTTAATACGACTAAATACTGTAGGGAAGATCTGCTGACATCTGGCGACGACTGGCTCACCTGAACCGACTGCACTAATTGCAGGCACGTGCTCTTATATCCTCACTTTGTCTTTGATAGTTCTAAAGAATTCTAGAACACATAGTGAATTCTAGTCCAACTTAATTACTCATTATAACGAGGAACGAATTTAAATTGTGGTGAGTCAACGGGGTCAACTTTTTAAATTGCTTATCTCAACTGTTATCGTTGGATTATGACTGTTGGAATAGACAAAAAGACTGAAAAAAGGACGTTTCCCATCTGTGAAAAATGCTACAATAAACAAATTTATTTCATCCAAGTGTTTTTGTTAGAACCTCTCCCAGGTTAACATTTTACCAATGCAATCAATACTGAAATATAAACTTTAAATTTAATCTGCCATATTCTACTTGGTGGGTTTAAGTTAGATTATGGGCAACAAGTTTAGCTTTGTAATGGATTGTTTGGAAACCGAACTTCACTCAGCTGTATGGACATTAAAATCTGTTAGGATATGTGCAAGTGTAAAGCAACATAAATTAGTCTGATTTTTACTGTTTTACTTTTTTCAAGGCACTGTGGCAACCATAGCGGTAAAAAGAAACGTAGTAGCTGATATTCTAATGTTCTCAAAAATATATTAACTTGTGGACAATGTTTTGGGAATGTCAGTCCTGCAATATAACTTTATTATTATTTTTTTTTTTTCACTACAATGGTTTTCAAATGTCAAAGTCGTATTTGCTAGTATTAGTTACTAATTCAAGTGCTCTAATTTTTAGGACGTGATTTTAAATTAAATAGACAAGCTTAATGATAATCATTCTGTCTACCAAACTTGTTCTCTCGCCAAAGCCCTGAGTGGTTTCAGTTGCACATCAAATGCTTGCCTCTCCACATTCCCTTCCCTGGAAGGGAGATGTGAAATTTAGAAGGGAGGAGGGGGGTTGTCAGAATTTGTTGCTTGTCTGGCACAGTGCCACCAGGGAAAACATCTGTTTTCCTATGAGAAACAATAAACCCTCTGGTAGCAAAGTGTGAGACAAGTATCAAATTTGATTACTCCAACAAAATAGGAACAGAAGGGGAGTGGATGCAGAGCAGAAAGTCTTTAACACAGACCAAATGGGCAATGTTCTTGCTCATTAGGTTATTCTCGAAACTTGCAGAGGCAGCAAAGCTCCTTATAAATATCACAACATGTTGTAAGACTGCTTAAGTTGTGAGAAAATTTAGATGTTTATTCAAGATTTTAATAAGCTACACTACACTGGATCTTTATTTCTAATCCCTAAATCCATGAGACTTGCATTACTTCAATAACATGTTTAAAATTCAGTCCACAAAGAATCAGTTAAGTACAATGGACTCCACCTAATATATTTCAGTCTGAGGCAAGCTCACATCATGACTTCACTCGCTCTTGCCTGAATTCACCCTTGCTTCCTGTCAAGTTTTCAAACTTCAGTAGTCTACTGAGGCTGCCTGTTAAATTGCACTGGTAGATATCAAACGGACACTCTGGAGAATATTATGATTGCAATATAAAGGGTATCCACCTCCGTCTCCTTTAAACTCCACGGTGCAGAGCAAGGTAATACTTTGCTCTGACCTGACAAGGAGCCTGAGGCAGGACACAGAACAAGAATTTTTTTTTTTTTTTTTTGGAGGCAATTAAGTTACCAGAGTTGATGTCACAGTCAAGTTTTCAAGATCACTGTTCCCTAAGAAAGGCCGAGAACAACTGTAACCAGATTGTCCAAATCTTTGTGAAGCAGCTTGATAACTTAAAAATTATCAAAGGAAGAACATTTTGCTCAATTTGGTGCAATGTGCAGCCTTAGAGTTTAGTTAGTGATTTTGTTTGCCCTCACATTAGGTTAATTTTGGGATTTCTACCCATTTTTCTTAAAGGCTACTTCTGCCTTTTTGTAATGTGATGTAGTCAAACTGACCAACTATTTTAAGCCTTACTGGGAGAGTGGATCACACACCGTCCAGTGAGATGCCTTTTCAGTAAATTATTCTGCTTATTATTAAAATATTAATTTGGGGAAAAACATTATATACTAAAACAGCAATGCACATGCGTTAAATATCCTCTCATATAATCTCTATTCACTTTTATAGCGTTCTTAGTGATGTTTATACTTGTTTATCTTTAAGTGAGCGACAGGACATTTTTTTAAGTTAAGCATATTGAAATGTGTGTTGTTGTGAAGGCCGGTGATTCCACGCAGGAATGCAACATTCCAAGCCTGAGAGGAAAGGAAAAAAACAACACTGTTTTTCAAACTCAGATTTTTATTAGTCAGTACAAGTAAAACGTAGCTGAAGACGAGAATCTTCATCCCCTCCAAAAGTGAACTTCTTTTCTTCTGTCGGTGTTGAAGGCTAAAAAAAGAACTCCTCCCCAAACACCTCTCTCCCCCTTCAAGTAGACTTGTGCCAGCCTCCTTCAAGAAACTGAACGAGACGTGAAACTGCCGCCGAAGGGATCTTACGCACTAAAGCATCGCTTCACAAATATAACATTCGGAGTTGGAACAATAACTCATTTCCTTAGCTATACAAACGAGTATTGTAGAAGGAACAGAAAATCTGTGAGACTACACTCTGTGTGTTGACATACACAAAGTGAAGTTTAAAGAGATGTAGTTTTACCAAAGGCTATTGGAATATTATTTAAATCGGAGAGGTGGTCACAACTTCTCACTGAAAAACTAAATACAGCAAAAACATTGCATCATCTACATTCTTTTGTTACCTCCTTAGCAAAAATAACTATCTTCAGGTACAACTGGAAAAAATGAACAACGGTCTTTGACTAGTTGATTTATGTTCGACAGCATGCACACAAGCATACCATGCACTCACTCTGAACTATGTCAAAGAGAAGAAGGTCAGTTACATATTTACTGCAATGCTTCTTACTGGAACAAACAAAAAAAGTGAATTATATATATCCACCTCTTATTTTCTTTAATCTTCGGTCTTCATACTTCAGCTCGGCAGTCTTCTCACCTTCTAAACTTCTTTTATATTCTGTGCCGTTTTTCATGAAGAGGTCTTGATTTCCACTGTTCTCCCAACTGCTCCTTGATTTTCCTTTGCTTGCCCCTTGCTCCCCACCTTGACAAAGTCCACCTCAATACCTCTGCTTTTATCTAGCCACAGTCAGATCTTCGGTGCATTCCCACAGCATAGTATAGATCTCAATTTGATGTGCCTGACAAATGAATGAACTGTCTGAACAGTCACACCCCTGCCCCCTGGCATCCACGGTGGTTTGAAGAGCTCAAAGCTCCTTTCAGAGTCAGTACCGTGGGGGTAGATATGGTCTTTTCGGGGGAAAGACTGGACCGGCGGGTCCCCCTCCTCTCGGACCTGGACGTTTGCCTCGTAACCAAGGATCTGGGCCACGGAATGGAGGAAATGGTGGTGCACATGGGTGTCCCCTGGGGTGTGGATGGCGTACTGGGTGTGGAGGCCGGTGGGGAGGCCGGTAGAGAGGCCGTGGGCCAGGATGACGAATTTCATGAGGTGGCAGTGGTCTCCTAGGACCATAGTGAGGAGGAGAGGGGCTGCGCTGCGGATAGTCATGGGCATAGTAAGCAGCACCCTCTGAGGGGGAGAGAGGTGGAGTGAGGCGCCCTCGAACTCTGGGGTAGTGATGTGGAGGGCTGCCTGGCCGATAGTATGGATCTTCTGGGTGATGGTAAGGGTCATCTTTATGGAAATGGATATCATGACGGTGGAGGTCGTCATAGTAATGCCTGGGGTCCTCCTGGTAACGTAGGTCATCTGAGTGGGGATGTAAGTCATCAGGGTGACGGTGCAGTTCATCAGGGTTATACAGGGGGTCATCGTGATGGAACACAGATTTGTGTTGATGGTCATGGACCACCATTCCACCAATGATACTGTCCACCCTGGCACCCATCACGTTCTCCGTCTCAGGGTTAGGCATTGGCTTTTGCTCTGGGGCAATCATTTTACTATTGGTCATGGAAGGTGGAGCCTCAAACCCGCCAGGAGGTGGAGGTAATGTTGGGACGGGAGGGAGGATGTTTTTGAAGAAACCACGGGAGGCAGTGGCTCCCTGCTGGGAGGCCAACCCCTGAGATTGTGGAGTTTGGTCTGCGTGGTATGAATATAGTCCTGGTGTCTTGTTTTCTCCTGCCTCTCTTGGTGAAACCACCTTGTATCCTCTGGACTGCTGAGTGCTCCCCTCTGGGTAAATGTTACCATACCAATCCCCTTCACTCTGAAAGCCCTCAACAGTCTCACTACTGGCATTGCCTGGGACTCCCTCCCTGGGCGCTGGCCTTGCCATTTGTGTGGAAATCTGCTGGTAATGTGCAACAGGTGTTGCAATCCCATGCTTGGGCATTTCCTGATTACCAAGTGGGTAGAGCTGGTAGCCCTGCCCATTTTGAGCCACACCTGGCTGGAAGTGCCCCTGTTGTTGATGATTGTTGGGGTCCTGTTGAGTGCTATTCTGGTAGACAGTGGAAACTGTTTTTGCAGCTGTTTCTACAGTGGACAACTGCTCTGTGTTGGAAGTCAATGGTTCCACCAGTGGCTTGTCCATAATCTCATCTTGGGTGGGGGTGCCCCCTCCCTCGTCCCGCACTGGGGTTCCATCTTGGGTATCTGTTCCAGTTACTGGGCTGAGGTTGTCGCCCCGCAGGCCTGTGTCACCTGACAAACCCAAGCTGAAAGCACTGAAACCAGGGTTCCCTTGTAAGAAGCTGTGGATTTTAGAATCCAAACTGTCAGTGGATAAGGAGGGCTCTGGCTCTGTTGCTAAATCCATATCTCTGTGGAGAGCCTGCACCAGGGCAGAGGCAGAGCTGGGAGTAGGAAGAGGTGCTTCTGCTTGGGAGCTGGGGTTGTGTCTTACAGTAGAGATGGTTGTAGAAGGCACAGATTTAACAGAGGAGAGAGATACGCTCTTGGAGGGTGCTGCTGATGCAGATGTGGAGGAGAAAGAGGGATGAATCTTGCCTGTACTGGAGGAGTCTGAGGAGACTTTTCCAACTGGGCTACTCAGGAGAGAGGTGAGACCTGAGTACAGAAGAAAGGGAAAGACAGGGAGAGAAGGAGAATACAGAGAATAAAAAATGTGTTATAACCAATCTTGCTGTGCCACTGAAGGCATTTCAACAAGATGTTTTACATTTAGTATAAAATGATAAGGTATACATTCTATTTAAACATTTTCAATCTATTGTGTTCAGCAACACAGCAACTACATCACTATTTCATTAAACTTCAATTTAAGCATGTAAATACTTATTCTCACCCTGAAGGCTACTGCCTTGGCCCTGGGTTTTGGACAGAGCATTGAGGAGCTCTGCAGGCGTCATGTCCACCTGGGAAAGGAGGTTGACCAAAGAGCTAGCATCTTGGGAGGTCACTGGGGCAGGAGGCATGGTCTTTACTGAGGAGCTAGTGATGACAGGTGAAGCAGGGCTCTCCACAACTGGCCCTGAGACACAAAAGGAAAAACAGGTTAACTGGAAATTAGCACAACATAGTAATGGAATCTGAAGTGTTAGAATAGTAATTTACTAGATTAGGCCAAGTCCACACTACAGATTTTTTGTTCCATCCACACTACACCACATAAGCATTTTCAGACCATTTTTTCAGGAGGACTCAGTCCATACTGTAACACCCCAGAATGCTTAAAATCCCCTATTGAGCATGTGCAGGCCTATGCATATGGCCTGCACATGCTCGATACTAGAGTACGACCTATATCGCAACAATCCTACATCACCATTCTCAAAAAGCTCAGTTTCCCCCTCCACACTACAATTTCAGACCAGCATTTTCAAATTTAAACACTTTGAGAGCGTTTTCGAAAAGCCACATTTTCATGGTTGGAAAACACCAGCTTGGTGTGGACAGAAGGCCAAAATGTAGAAAATATATTATATTCTCCAGTATTTACACTGACATAAGAGTGAGTAAATGGGCATGGGAAGAAAAAAAGGGGGGGAAAAACATTCAATTGAGGGAACTAGTGAACTCAAGTGAATTTAGAACTATTGTGGGAGACACTGTGGTTGGCATAATATGAAATCAATTTAAATACATAGTGGCATGTGACAATAGACAGTATAAGCGCAATATGATTTGTCCAAAGTGGAGTAACAAAAACAAACACATACATAGAGATTTTTTTCAAAGTGGAGAAAATGCAACATGGTGGAAAAACTAACAATATACATGTTTGGTTTTGCATTACCCAAGGAAAAATAGGTAAAAGGTAGGTAAAAGAACTTAGCCAAAAAAGAACTAAGTCAAAATGTAAAATTGCTTGTTCAAATTGTTTGAACAGCAGTGATACAAGAAGGCTGTATAAGGGATCTTCTTACATCTTTATAACACAGCAGGGACATGCTTGCTTTTTCAGTGCCCTTGTTGATAACAGCTATTGGTAAGCAAGTGATGTTAAAGGTAATGTTATGCTCTGGTTGTATCAACTGGCATTTGATCTGTTGACCCTTATCTCTTATTAGCTGACATATCCATTGAGTCACTGAGGGAATACTGCAGCTGTGTCACTCAAATTTCGCCTCTTGAGAAAAAAACTTTTGGCTGCATTGTGGCCAAATTATAAAAGATAAAAAAGCACAGTTAGAAGAAAAAAGACTGCCTAGCAGAAAGTGGCAGGCTCTTAAGAGGTCAGTCGGAACAAAGGAGAGAGGAGAAGTAACTCAACTTAAAGCCTGTTGGAAAAACATGAAAACGAAGCAAAATAGGATGTGGCAAGTGTAAGACTGGAGAGCTGCTCTTCACAGGAGCAGAGCCTCCATCACAGAAAGATGACCCGTCGATGGTGAGAGTAAACAGACTGATTCCCCAGCAGATTGAGCCTGTAAAAACACCCCTGTGATGACAACAGTGTCCTGGACTTCCTTCCTGAACCAGTATCTCAAGAGAAATTCATCAGCCTCATAAAAGGCAATTGGATTGAGTCTGTCCCTGAAGATGCTTGTTGCTCATTACAGCACCAACAACTCATGTGGTTTTTGTTGCCTGAGTAGACTTTAATCTTATCTGCCAAGTTTGAAACCCAAATACTTTGAGAGGAAGAAAAGGGAGAGTGAGAGGAAGAGGAGGAAGACAACACAGACAAAGAAGAAGACGACGACGAAGAAAAAGAAGAATCCTAATAATTTCACGAGGGGACCCCGAATGAAAGTTAAAAATATTAAATAATTACGTCATAGGTTCTTGACATGATGGAGTCAGTCAAGGGGCCTGCCACCCAATGGGAATGGAAAATAATGAAAAACAACGAAGGGGGGAGAAGAGCCAGGTTCAAATCACACATGCTAAAATGAAGAGACAGACATGTTTGTCTCTTCGTTGTGAAAAGAGCAAATGGACAAGAAACAGACATAGGACAGCAGAATGATAAAATAACTTATGACACAGTGTCATACAAGCATCCTACACAGTTCGATGGTACTGCACAGAGGAAGCAAGTGAATGATCCTAGCTCAGTGACTGTAGTATCTGTATCTGTAGATACTGCCATGCTCTTTTGTCAGTTTTTATAACACTTGTATCAATTACTGAGTTTGTCAATTACAAATTGACATTTTTTTGCAGTTGGTAGCTTGTCTTTAAAACTGTCTTACAAAATGAATAAATATTATCATTATTATTATTATTAGTAGTAGTAGTAGTAGTACTAGTACCACCAGACAGGAGCAGTACCCCACCCTTATGGTTTTATATCATAATTTTGACCAGGTTTCATAACAACAGGATGTCCACCACCACCACTCACCTGTGTTCTTTATGACTGAAGTCAAACTGTTGAGGAGGGAGCCAATTTTACTCAGATCAACATTGGGCAGACTGGCTGGAGGGGCAGCTGAGGAAGATGTGGTTTGTGCGACGGGCAGCTCTGTTGCTATCGATGGCTCGGTTTTGGAAGGAGCTGGACTGGACATTGCTGCCTGGGTGGGGCGTTCAACTTGCTCCTCAACTGCAAAAGAAATTAAATGTTAAAGAAGGGCAATACAAGTTTCTCCCAAGAAATGTTATCAGATCTATGTTTGGATACCATCATATCAATACTTCACATCTATGAAATCTGGTAATTGTAGTCATTTTTGCATTTGTTAATTCTGTGAAACAAGGAAACATGTTTTCCCCACCAATATGAGTTGAACAGATAAATGAATGAATAAATGAAAGTAACTGAGTAGAGGCAATACCTCTGGTCCAGAATCTGTAATAAAAAGCACAATGTGAGCATGGCCATGTGTCAGCCAACTTGTCAACAGCTAAACGCCGAGTCAGAGGACCCCCCCAACACGGCCCCCAGTTCACCTTTAACCAGTAAATAATGCTTAAACTCAAATGTGATTTAATAAAACTCATTTAAGAAATACCACAAGGATACTTTAAAGGATACTTTAGTCAATAAAGAAGAAAACTGGACATAAAATATTGTTTATATTTGCAATATAACTGGCCTTTCTGTTGTAGAGATGTCTGCTATTATGACTTGAGGGCTATGGGTCTATGGGTGGTGAAAAGCATTTCATGGGGTACTTGGAAAGAGGCCAGACTGTTTAGATGTCCTTCACTGACATCAAGAGGCTGTGACAGGAATTCTGGATAATCCAGTGCATTCTCTATTTTTCAACAGTTCAACCCACTTTCCACAAAATTATGCCATGGAAAACCAGGGGAGGTAATTAAAACAAGAACTGTTGTTTACTAAACTAAAATTCTACTGTCTACACAACCATTAGTCCACCCACTGACTCCACTGAACGACTGACCCCACGCCTTACCTATGATGCCCCCACTCTCCGCTTCATCCTCAGAAAGCTCCATGTCCTCCACTTCACGATTGTCATTCTCCCCAAGAGTGAAGACGGGTTTGGGGGATCCTCCGGGGGAGGACAGGGGACTCGGGGCCGGTGGCTCAGCTTCATCATCCATAGCAGAGCCGTCCAGATCTGGGTCAGGTTTGGACACCTCTAGATCATGGAAGGGGGACTCTGAGCCTGTTGGAGAGGGTGCGTCTGCAGAGGGTGAAGGAATGGGCGACTCATCCAGGTCTGGTAACGTGGCCTTCAAGCTGTCCAGCTTTCGCTTCAGGTGGGACACCCGGTTAGCAAACGTTTGGTAGGCCTTGAAAGCGACCAAAGATCAACAGACATACAGAAAGCAAACACAATTCACCATCAATGGAAAGCACCAAGTTAGATTCACACATTTAATTTTCAGTTCATTTAAAGTCAAATGTTCAGGCAAATTTTATGCATTAAAGCTGTTTTCTGTAATGTACTTTCACTCTGTACTATCCTTGAATGTCCACTCCTTTAGAATTCTTTATTCCATGTTTGTGTATCTTGATATTTTCTTTATACACTGTTTTTGTAAATGAAGGCTTGTGGAGTAACACTGATTTATGAAAGGAGTGTGCGTGAGCATCTGATCTTAAATTGAGCATATGCTCACAATCCCAAAAGACAGTAGTAATTAATTTGAACTTGATAATTCTAGTGAGATCATTCTGTTTGTTTTGAGCGTGCGTATTCTGTTCCCAAGTGGTTCTCTGCATGTTATGGACAGAGTGTCAAAGTATGTCAACATGCATAATTTACAGCCTCTTCAGCCAATCACATCCTATTCAATGCTGCCATAATTTTCTTCCAGTGTGCTTTGTTTATCAGGATACAGCATGGTAAACAAACTTTTAGTGGCATTGGTGTAAGGATGAAATATGAAGCACTCCCATGCTCCTGTTTTATCCTGCCATCAAAATAAAGTTGTACGAAAGCTTTCTTACAATTCAATGACGTTAATTTTCAGTGGCTCCTACAATACAATGAAAATGAAAGCTAGCATGCACCACTGCATAAAATAACTTTGACTGAATGAATAAATGAATGGAAATGCAGCCTCTTACAGCTATGAACACTGAAGCTTGAACAGCTGAGCACAAATCCGTCTGTCACTTACATTAGCAACAATTTTGACCTCCTGGTACTGCATCTCATAGAAGATATCTGCATTGCTGAGAGCCTCCAGGAGAAGAGGCCCTCCTTTGCTTTGTCGTTCAAGAAACTTCACAAAGTCTTGCAGCTTTGCACTTCCATCTTCAAAGTCCTTGGAGAACTTTTTTCCTCCTGCCTTATCTGTAAGAATAAATGCATGTATGGATTTTAGAAGAGACAGAGAGAGAAAATAAAAAACTTAAAGCTAAGACCCATCTATGTCTTGCAGGGTGAGTCAGTGGATTAACAGTGTAAGATGAAGTCAAGCACCTTTGAGTTTCTTGAGGGCACTAGAGCTGCAGACGTCAACTCTCATGGCCGCCAACTGCTTTTCTCTCAGATCCACCTCTTCCAGAGAACTCTTGTACTTGGACAGTTGATCTATCAGTGCCTGAGGCTGCAGAACAAAGAGCAGTCAGTCACATATTCAAGAATGGAAGTCAACCAATTATGGATTTTAGAGAGTCAGAACCAATATTTAAGGAGGAGGAATAAAGGGCAATTCCATGTGATAGTTCTTTTAATCAATTAAATGGTTAAATCAACAGTACTGAATTAATTTAAAAGAAAAATAAAAAAAAAGGACTTCCCTTTAGAATTCTGCAAACAAATACATTTTTGAACACTTAAAAGGGTAAATAAGATTTAGCCAATAAACAAAATATATGAATTGAAAGAATAATATTGAACTGTAAAGAATACAATCTATTTTCATGGATTGTTAATCCTTACAAAAGCTGCAATCATCTTTCATTAGCTTGCCAAGCTGATAAACTACTCCACCACAAGAGAACATCAATTCAATTGAAAAAATATTTTCTTAAACATGCAAAAGAAATTTGGTCAGCAGGCAAAGTTAAAGAAGGCGATGAAAGACAAAATCCAATTAGAACAAGGAAAGACCATTGCAAAATAACAATGGGACAGCTGAAACAGGAGTCTGCTTCAATGGAAAATTAGTTTCTTGCTTACCACAAACTCAGCAACAATCTTGGACTTGAGAGCCGCTTTAGAATCAACTGGAGCTGAAAAAAGATTGCATCCAATATAACAAAATATTGGTCATCGTTTTATAGTAAAAGCTATTTTTCACAACACTGTTGAAAAGTGCCTTGTGGTCAATAAAATAATCAGAAATAAGAAGAGGACTACACAAAAATAAAAACAGGCTAACACAAAAACAATTAAATCGATAAACAACAAATCAGATGCACAGGCTCTATGTGAAATGTTTTTTAATATTTAAAAATGACACGGACATCATTCAGGTAGGGCTTTCATCAAAAGAGTTAAAAAAGCTGATGCTCTTACTTTTTTGTTCCACTGGCGTCTCAGGAGGGGACTCCTCTTTGGCCAAGTAACCCTTGAGTTCAGTGATGAGTGCCCCCGAATACACACTCCTGTCCTCCCAGATTGACAATATCCTCTCTACTGACTTTGTCACCTTGGAGTTCCCGTCAGTACTGGAGGGCAAGAGGAGAAGGGAGAAGAGGAGAATAAGAAGAAAGGAGAGATGCTCTGTTTTATTGGAATAATAAGTCCTTTCTGTTTTATTTATGGGTGCAGTATTTCTTTCAAAAAATAAAACTAAGGTATTGAAAGATAAAGGGAAGCTGAGAGGGAAAGAGAAAGGGAGAAAAAAAACAAAGGAAGGAGGTGGAAAATGTGGCAACACATTCCAAAAATCATCATCACAACTACATCAAATATTCAGTAAACTGGGAGTGACATAAATGACAATGACTAACAGCACAGTAGTTTTGAGGGTGTGAGTTATCACTTCATGAAACCAGATCTCTACAAACTGCTCACCTGACCAGCAGGAAGGCATCCGGGAGCACCTCAGCGAATGCTGTGCGGTACACAATGGCATTTTTCCTTTTACAGTTCTGAATGACATCGTTGGCGAGGTAAAACAAGTTGAGCCTGTGTATGGCATCAGCTGTCAGAGGAAAGAGTAATGTCTTGTTAGCTGGAGAAGCCAAGTGAGGATCTGTGCCCAAACAACCTGACTAAAGGAACAGTGAATCTGAACAGACTGAGACATCATCCTCAAAGAGACGGTCAATAGACAGTCAAAGGAAGACCAACTTAATCAACAGTAAAGCTACACAAAAAAAAAGAAACAAACAAAAAAGATGATTACGCTTTACCCCAAATCCATTGGTGGTGTTGTAATAAAACATCAGTTTTTTGCAATTGTTATTCTCTAGTGAAAGGGCTTGAAAAAATGTGGGGTGAAAAAAACATTCGGCTTAGCTTGGGCACATTTAATCAGTGAACAGGTAGAGTAAATACAATGCATGCAAGTATTGGAAACTGATTCTGTCATTAGATATAAACTTATTTTAACCAGGGTGTAAAGCTTTTGACATATTAAGTGTGATCAAGGTGTCAGACAGACTTGAGGCAGCAAGAACTACAAAATGGAGACAACAGACTCAGAGTCAACGGCACAAACGATATGGCAGGTTTATAAATCCAAAAACAAACTATTTCAAAACTAAGTCTACATTACATTGCATAAACGTGCCATGGTTTCAGAAAGAGATGCCTCAGCAGCTTAACCACCAGTGACTGTAGCAGCACAACTAAAATGCTGTTTTACTGCTTTAAAGAGTAGGCGGTTTGATTCCCACCGAGGGCCAACTATTCAAAAAAAGATAGCCTATATGCTCTCATATTGTAAGCCATTTTGGTTCAAAGCGTCCAACCAAATGACATAGTTTATGTTAGGACAACTTAGCCTAAGTAGGCTGCTCAATCTCAATTGTTAAGGCTACAAGAAAAACTGACATCAAGTTAGAATGTAAACAGATTTATTAATTACAGTGATTGTTAGGTCCATCCAGCATAAAAAAATCACAAGAACTGCTTTGAACGCGTCTTTGTAAACACTGTATTTGAGCTCTGAAATATCATTTTTGAGGGGATTCAACACTCCCCTCGGCAAACAAACACAGCAACCTTAGTTAAAAACAGCACAGCAAGCACAGAGAAAGAAAGACAATAGTGAGTCAACCAAAGATTGCGTCTCGGGCAGCTGTAGGGACTGCTCCACTTTCACAGAGCAGGACAGTCAAACAGTGCTGCCAAAGGACTCAAAGGCTGCCTTGGTATAAGTCCATGAATAAGTCCCATAATGAACACGAACTTAAAAAATAATCAAAACAATCTCAAATTAAACCGACAAAATTATTTTAACATACATATTCCATCATGGAACAAATTGTGTTTTGTTTTCTATTTTTCCATCAAGCAAAAAGACAGATTGAATATAGACAATAATTCAGTGAGAGAGAGAGAAAAATATATAGATGAAAACATTCGCAATTCCTAGATGTGTGGAAACTGATCACAGCAACGCTGTGCTTATTATCTGGGAGAGAAGGTGATCAATTACAACCACCACTAATAATGATTTACTCAGTTTGGACTAATCTTACCATGGAAACAAGCGAGTGAGACTGGACTCACATTCATCTGCTTCAAACAAGGACCTCTTCAGATTATCATACTGTCTTGCTTAATGAACAACTGAATGCTAATGGCTCTGTACTGCATTTTATGTGCCACCGCCAGCAGTTGGAAACGTAAGAGTCATAAATGGTAAACCCATGAGCTGAAGCTAGCCTGTTTCCCTGCAGACCTATCTCTTACCTATCAACTTCACATCAAATGATAAACATAAGAAGAGGCCTTTATTGATCTTTCTGTTACACCATGTTCATCCACCACCAAAAGCTCCCTGAGCACTACTTACTTACCACATATTCCATTCAATTTAAAAGTTTAACTGGCTTCCACCCTATGTCTGTTAGCCAACACGGGGGTTGCAATGCAAATTTCGTTGACATGTAAATGTTAAATGACAATAAAGGCAATCTTGAATCTTGAATTTCGTGTCCAGTGTCAAAGATCGTATACAGATACAGTTTGTCTTTGCAGTACATACTCAAGCAACATATTTCCGAGAAAGAAAATCTGTTCAATCCAATGACCTGCAGCATAAGCAACGCTAGTGCAGTGAAAATAATGCTTAAAAAGAGAGGAAACCACAATGCAATTGTGGAATGGGAAGTGTAACCTGTGCCAACTGTTTGTAAATTCACACATTCATTGTACATTGGCTTCGCTCACTAACTCAGCAAAAGAGCAGTGACACCTAACGAGCTCTTCAAACACTAAGATCAACATCAAAATTATCTCTTGTTCAAAGCTCACGCAGTGAAATATGTGCACACAAAGCCAATGCTGCAGATGTACAAAGCTAAATGTACACATGGAAAGAAACTGGTAGGAAACAGCCCATAATTCCTCATAAACCTCAGCTCACCTCAAGAGAAACTGAGCATGCACGTAAAACATGAAAGCTGGACAGGATGGTAAATTAACACCAGCCACCAACAAAATTTTGGTTAAAATTTTGGCTGTGGATGGCAAGTTTAACTACTCTACCAGTGAGGTGGCAGATTCCTTTATACCTGCAAAATCAAAAATAACTTTCTGAATTCCACCGCCCGCTGTGGCAGAAGGTTCATGTTCAAGCCCACAGTCTTTGCATGTGATTTTGTGACTGGATGTGTAACTTATCCACTAGATCTTTTTTTGCATACAGCAAAAGTCTGCCCCAGCAATAAAAGAATCAGCAGGAGTAAAGTAAATTAGTTGCTTTCACAGGTTAAAAACCACATGACATTTTAAAATGGATCTGTAAGCATAGCAATACAACAATACATAGCTATCAGACAACAATGACTCACATAACAGTTTGGAGGTCTCAGTCTATTTCAGCAGTAATATGTCATCAACCAATATAATTTAGAACAGTTTATCAATATTGCTGAAAGGTAGTTGAAGGGGTGCTTTGACTGTGTCATGACAGTCATGAGCCGAGGGTGGGAGCTGAAGCACAAGCACATAAGTGAAAAACTACAAGCAACGTTAACGTTAAAAACAACCCCCCCCCTCCCCACACACACCCCCAAAAAAACAATAACCCGGTAC
>OMKZ01001956.1:52003-64061 GCA_900302535.1 Neoniphon sammara | reverse complement strand
AAGGTTTCCATGTGGCAACGGTGGAGAGGAAGTTTTATGAAATTGAAAGAAAGAGGAGAGGAGGCAAGAGGAGGAAATGGCCCTGAACACAATGGGCTCGCCTTGTGCCTGTCACTGTGTCTGTCTTTGGGTTTGTGGCGGAGTGACAAAAAGCCTGAGGGGAAAGTGATTCTGAGGCTCTGACTTTGCCAACAGGCAACTAATCCCCACACAAAGCTCAGCTGACCTAAAGCTGCCTGTCTGCAGCACTCGGAGCTCACACACACACGCACACACACTCACAGACACCTACATCTACTCATGCACAATTTGCATATAAACTCATACATGCTGTTACTTGTTAATTGGTCTGTCTCAAACAAAGTCAAGGTCTTTCTCAATCAACACTTTGAAGATTGCCTTTTCTTCACAGTTCAAACTAAAATTGGACAGGAAAGTGAGGGGGGAGAGAGGGGGGTAACAAGCGACAAAGGTCCCAGGACAGATTTGAAAACAGGACAGCACGTTTGCATGGCACAAGTCTTAGACCACTGTACCACCAGGACACACTTTCAGTTATCATTCGACTGCATTCTTTGCATCTTCCATGAAGAATTGGACTTAATATCTAATGGTCAGAGTATGATTCTTGGAAGTTTACTTGCCAACCTTCAGACATCCAGATGGTGACAAATTGGAATGAATAGAAAGACCCAACAATGTAAATGACACATTGCAACCAAACTACCTTGCACAAATAAACAGCGCCACAGACATATGTAAAACAGCTGTGAACACCAGGGTGTCTCAGTTCATCGCAAACTCTAAACATGTTTCTCTGTGCTCATGACCTTGAAAAGTTAGTACTCTCCTAGACAACCTGACAACAACATTCTCCACAAACACTTTGTATTGATACTCACCGATTATTCACTTTGGCACTTTTTTTGAAGACAGTGTTGCTTCGAATCACTGAAAAACAATTCTCGTCTCATGGTTCTCACTTATAACAGCAACTCTGCTGAACAAAACCATGACACTTGACCTGCATTTTCCTGGGACATGAGAGGCCTTGTTAGGGCTGAGCAAGGTGAAGAACTCTCAGAATTGAGAATTCAAAGGTGGAAAGGTGGAACGCCAGAAATATAAGAGAACTAAACCAACTGGCCAGATAAGAAAAACAGGGGCATTTATATAGGCTAAGCCAAGAAAGACCGTCTTTACACTGCATTTTTCTTTAGACTCCATGTAGTTTTGTCCTCAGAGTTTGCATGGAGAAATGCAGTCCATATAGACTCTTTAGGGAATGCGGACCATGTAGACTCAAATGTTTTGTGACCACCAGAGTGCTGCAGAAATTGTAAACTACTGTTAAATGAAATTACACATATTTAAATTGAACTTGCGCATTTAACAAAACATCCCCCGCTCATACTGCACAGTGCTTTGCTATCTTCCAGTCAAAATTCCCTGTACTTCAATGACCAACATGACCTTCAACATGACATCAGCATGACCAAACAGCTTCCAGCAGCATTTGTGACTTTACTGTTCTCATACAACTCTTCCTTTGTTATTTTGAAAAGTTATACACCCTTGATTGCACTATACCTCTATATGGGCAGGTGCCAAACTAATCACTGTGCTAAGAGAACTTCAGCAAGGTTAGCAGTAAGATTTGGTAACTTTAACAACTTTGGTTAAGGTTAGAATTGAAGGACAACACTGACTTTTTTGGAGGTTTGGCCCATTTGTCACCTTACCTAGTATGTGACGAGAGCATTGGCACCAAAATCATCTTTGAGCCCGTGGTAAATAGATCTCTCCAGTGCTTAAGCATACAGTATGTTTCTTAGTAGACATGTCATATGGCTGGATAAGGACAAAATCCAACACATTAAATACATAAGTAGCTCACTGTGCATGAGCATGAGTCTGCTTGTTAGAAAGATGCACCTGTAAATAGTCAGAACCTTGATACCCATAACTGTAAATGTGTCCAT
Source organism: Neoniphon sammara (assembly GCA_900302535.1). Lineage (NCBI taxonomy): Eukaryota > Metazoa > Chordata > Actinopteri > Holocentriformes > Holocentridae > Neoniphon > Neoniphon sammara. The sequence continues at coordinate 62,079 of OMKZ01001956.1, read as the reverse complement.
ATCTAAGCTCTGACCCCTTTGATGAGATCTGTAGATTTATGGTATCTGCATGTCATCTAGAGAGAAAATGTTGAAAACAAGACAAGGACTGCATCACTTCCGTTGCCGTTTCTGCAGCTTTTGACACAAGTGACAGGGAAGCTTTGGCCCATAATTGGTTAATATGGTATCTGACCCAAGTTTCTCAGCAGCACTCTCTTTTCAGCTCTCTTGCCCAGACACCTACAACTTTCCCCCACTCCACACTTCACAGACATTATATCTGGGCAGATTACCTCATACAGTCCTCTCTCTAAGTCATCAGTACTCTAATAGTGCTGTTAACATTCGCCTCACACTCCAGGTGGCTGCTCGATGGAAGTAATTCCTTTCCCATGGAAGAAAAAAAAATCTAAAATATTATTATCCTCTCCCCTCAGGTGACAAGAATCTTAAAATTTTCATTTCAGCTCGGAATATATGTATGATTTCAAGCCAGGACCACAGTCCATCTTCCTGTGAAAACATTATTGAAGTACATTCATAAATGATTGTGTTACTAGATAGAGGCAGGGTCTGAAATTTGGAAGTTGGTGGAAGTTTTAGGACGTTACATGTGAGTCCCCTCCAGGTCCATGAGTCCCGTGTCTGCCAAGAAGATAGATGGCTGTGTCACCCATCAAGCCAATTCAAAAGTACACGTTTGAGTCCACCAAGTTTTTTTTTTTCTTTTCAACCAGAGTTTAACTGACTTCAACTGTGCTTGACTCACCCAACAAAACTCCCTCTGCAGACCACTGGAGTGCTGGGCTTGACACTGTCTTCTGGACCAATAGGCACCAATTTTAAAGATGTCATTCATACCAGGAAGGACTATAACTTCCTCAAAGGGTGAGGCCTTCCTCATTCTTAAAGCCATGACCCCTGTTCCCACCAGGATGATAGATAGCCCCACTATTGATAGAGCCAATTCAAAAGTATGCTCTGGAATAACACGATGGGTAGTTTTCTGATGGCTGCCCCTGAAAGTCCATGTGTGAAATCATCTATCACAGACCCCCTCAGTCAACTGAGTTTCTTTGAGTTGAGCATTTTTTAATTATTTATTTATTTGTTTGTTTGAATGCAGCCAGTGAGTCAAATCTATTAGTGCCAAAACACACCTTCATGACTAAAGTGACAAATAGCAACATGTGGTCATGGACACACTGTTGTCTGTAGTGTTCCCATAGTGTTCCTCTAGTAGTTCCTTTAGTAGTGTTCCTATAGCATTCAATAGCATCGCTGCTGCTGAAAATACACTCCCAAAACAATGCCGCTGCAATAAGAAACAATTCTAGGTGAAACACTGAGGACCATTAATTGTTTACATTTTCTAACTTTTATGAAATAGAGGTAAGTTGTAAGAGTTTCATTTAACCAGATACCTTTATATACTGTCTCATTATTCAGTCCTGTTATTCCAAAAAAGCCACATGGTATTTCAGGTTGACTGGTAATTAAAATCTTGCAGGTGTCTTAAATGCTCAAAAATCTTACTTTTGATTATTATAAATTACGATTGCTTTGGTTAATACCAATCTGTTATATTATCACTGAAACTTATGCAAATGCATTTTTGATTGCCAGAAACAAAATAAATAAAGAGAATAGAACAGAAATATAACAACAGAATAAAACAGCTAGTCGAATTGTCTTATTGAATGTCCTAATCTGATTTGACTGAGGAAATTGAGTCAGGCTCGGCCCTGTTTTTCTCTTTTTCTGCCAGATGACTTTGTCAGGTTTCACCAAATTTATCTCTACAGCACATGTACACACACAAAAGCATACACACTTGGATACACACTGTCCACACAAGCACAAACACATATACACCAGCACAGGAATCCCCCCAGAGAGGTCCAGTGGACACAGTGTTTACTGCTCTCTTCAATTATTGATTAGTTGTTTTCCTTCTGTTATGAGAGGCCACTCCATGCGAACAGGGAGAAAGCCCCCCTCATAAAAACTGCAGTAGGATTCTTTCTCTCTGACCAGACCGCACTTTATTGACCTTGGCTTTCCTCCTAAACAGGACACTTGCTTTCCTGGCACCATCTCGTTCACTCGGTAGCCGACTCTCTCTGCTTCTCTATCAGCTCTCTGATATTTGTCGCAATCGCTCTCTCTCATTCTCTGACATCCTCTTTCTCATATATTCTCTCTCTTTCACCCAGCCAAGCCTCTCCGGTACCCTCATAATTGGATCGCAGGCCCTGCTCAGCAAACAAATCATATGAGTCAATGTTTAACACTAAATTATTAAGAATCGTTTACAGTCAAAAATTCTCAGGGAACACTATGACGCAAAAACACTGGGCAACACCATTCCTACGTTAGTACTGCAGAGCTTTGAAGTAAGCATGCAGAAAGCAAAGGCATGGCGTGTCTTGTGGGCAAAAGGGGGATGGACTGAGAAGGGCTGTTGACATGCATCTGGCCTGCTGAAGTGTCCTTGAGCAAGAACCCCCACCAGCTCCAAGAATGCTGTTCTGTTGCCAAGCCTTTTCTCTCATTTGCTTTTGGAGGGTGCAAGCAAAAAGAGAACTGTCCCCCAAGATCGAAGCTAGGGAAAGGGACTACGGATGGACTATTGATTCTGTATGTGTGTCCGTCACATGCAGTTCATTAGCTTCTGCTGGCCTGTTTTGGACTAAATTTGGGGGAATTCTATATTTTAATATAGACTATAAAATTGATTGGTCCACCACAGCACCACCACTAGGCCAACAGGGCCCTTAGCTTCAGGCTCAATATCTTGGACACTGCTGGGTCAAATTTGGGGAACCTTTGGGGAATGATGTGTTTCTACATGGATATCCAGCATTTACAAAATGAAATTGATTGGCCCACCACGGCGCACCACAGCACCACCACCAGGCCAACAGGGCCCTAAGCTTCAGGCTCAGTGACTCAGAATCTGTTGGGTCAAATTTGCTAAACCTTTGGGGAATGATGTGTGTTTACATGGATACCCAGCATTTACAAAATGAAATTGATTGTCCCACCACAACACCAACAAGCCAAAAAACCTTCAAGTGGCAAGGTCTTAGACACCGCGCATCACACATACAAAAACAAAACAATTATACTAAAGTTGGCTCATGCCAATCGCAGGGCACATCATGGTCACTGTTGTTGTTTCTCTACTAAACTAAAGCACCTTTCTCACCTGTCTCACATTATCACATTATTACCTAGATCTGCAAGTAGTTGAACTTTGCTGCCTTGTACATACCTGACTAGCCCACCTTGCTGTTCATTTTAAAGAGCATTTCATTTAATCCCGAATTCAAAGAATCGTTTAAGACTTAACAATCACATTCACATCCACTAGTAGAGTATCTTGGCTTCCCAGCCACAGAGGGATCTCAATTATGGTATACAGGCTGAGGCATAGCTGCTCCTGAAGACAGAAGATAAAGTGCAGTAATAGAAATGCCACCACATTACAGAGGCGGGGGGGCTCCAGTGTCGACGAGAAAACAAAACAAAGTCAATATTGAGGGGGCGAAAGAAGACAGACATAGAAAATTGTCAAACATCCGTCTGACCTGGCAGCGGACAGAAACCTCTCACATGGCATGCAAAACAATTTTCAGCGATGGGGTTGTTGTTTTTGTTTCCGTGTATGAGAAACAGTAACAGAACGGAAAGACGAGCGAGAGAGAGGAGAGGAAGAGTTATGTGTGTTTCTTTCCATAGCCTTTTGTCAAAGGCTGTATAAAGAAAAGCGGCATGTGGTATCTACAAGGCTCCACATGCAATCCCAACTTGCCGACCTGCTCTGCTCCTGCTTTGATTTCAGCTTGAGAGGGAAGCAGAGAGCCTCTTGCTGAACAAGCCAAGCATCCACGGGCCTGGCTACGAGGTACACAGAAACAAAGTGAAAATGTTCTGATACTTTTTTTTCCTTCTCTTGTAATATATAGCAATAAAAAAAAAGTAAAAAAAAGTGGCGAACTCGTACAAGTTCAAGTTCACGGGGTGCACATTTTTTAAGGCCTGAAATGATTTTGGGGGTGTTTCGCGTCAAAGCGTTTACGGATTACCGCTGTTTTGGCGGTTGCATTAGCGGGCCCCCGGATTCGTTTCCGCATTTAAGGGGAGACGAGGAGGGAGGAAGGGAGGCGGTGGAGGGGTTGAACAGGAATCATTCGTGTCCCCCAGGAGTTCAGCTAACTGTGAAAAAGATGAGAGAGACGGAGACAGAAGGGGAGAGAGGAAAAGGAGTTGTAGACACAGGGAGAGACACGGCATCAGAGAGGAAGGGAACGAGTGGGAGACAGAGCACTTAGGGGCATACCCAACTTAGACATGGCCATCATGAATGATTAAAGGCCGATTTCCCATTCCGACCACCCTACCAATCTTTGCACAGTGTAATGGAAGCCAAAGCGGAACGAGCACGGAGCATGGCATTTGCATCAAGCAATCACCAAAGAGATGTGTTTAAAAGGGGGTGGGTGGGGGAGGCTTGCACGGAGAGGGTTTTTACTATTATGGTCTGTTTAAATGGGGGATATTACCTGTTTACTCAGCTTCTGAGGGCAGCCAGCATTTTGTTTGAGGTCAGCCTACTAATATTCCTCCCACCGCTGGATTGTCTGGCAGTAGGGAAGGTTGTGATTCCGTCTTTATAATTCCATGGTGTGATCCGCCGGGAGAGGAAGGATCATGACCTCGGAGGCAGAGGTGGAAATTGCACCAGAGGGCTAGTGAGGAGGCAGGAAGAAATGAGGGACGGAGCAGGGGTGGGGATGGAAAGGAAACTATAATGACATATTTCTACATGAGACGAGGATTTCTGAATTTCTGAGCTGCTTAAAGGTCTGCGGTTTCAAATATTTGGCTGATTTGTGTTGCAAGAGCAGCCTAAAAGTGGGTGACAGGCAATATTAAGCCCAGTTAAAAGCACAATCCATGACATTTTAATTCTCATTCTGTGTCACTGATTGATAAGATGCAATATGTATGGGCAATATATTGATATAATATCGATATTGTGATATAAGACCAAATATCATTTGGGATTGTTGATAATGTGATATGATAAAAGTGTTATCTTTTTGTGGTTTTACAGCTGCATTACAGTAAAGGGATACAGTCATCCCTACAGTATTGACAAGATATTGATATCAAGATATTTGATCAAAGATATTGTGATCTACATGATTCATCCTACATCCAGGTGATGAAAGGTGTTTGTCTTTTAGGTCTTTCCTTTGGAAAATCAGTGAGCTTTCCTTCGACAGTGACTCTACAGTATGTTCTAGGTCTTTATCAAGTAAAAAGTATGTATGTATTTACTCCATAAATACAACATAAGAGGAAATAGGAAATGATTTAACATAAAGACACATTTAATCATTGTGTAGTTTAGTTGAAGTAAAGGATCTCACAAATAATCAGATTCTAACTTAAAAAAAACAGGAATCTAAGAGCGGTGTCGGCTTCAGCTTCATCCATGAGTGTAGGGTCGGCAGACATGTATGTAGGCGTGTGATGTGAACATGTCAACACAATGTACCATGTGTTGACAAGTAATACAATATGTGTGCAGTCCCAGAATACTTGTGCATGTGTTGAAAAGCACTCTGGAGGTGATCTGAAGGTTGCAAGCACCGTATTTAGACTTCTGTTTGAGGCATCGCCCCAAGCAGCGCAGATCAGCAAAGCAATGGGTGCATATCTCTGAGGCCGTGGATGATGGATTGTATGAGTAATGATATTGATAGCCTATGGGTTTTCCATACAAATGAAGAGTCAAATGAGCCAAGCCTGAGTAACAGTCTTGAATGATAAATTTTAAATCAAGTCGCCCAGTGCCGAAACACTTTAATGACACAGAACATCATTTAACATCTGTCTTTTTTTTCCCACAATAACCCAAATCTGCCTGAGCGTGGTACCTGATGCAGATGTAGCCACTGAAAACTGCCCAAGGTGCGATGCATGTGGCTGTGCATCACGCAACAGAAATCTCTTGGGTTAATTAGCATTTCCAAATGACTGTCAGTGGTTTTGTTTTTCAAAACTTCTAGGAGGACCAGATGGATGGTGTTTGGTGCACCAGGGCAATTCAGCGAGTTTCAGCTAAGTCGGTCACAATCAGATTTTCAAATACTTCCCTTTGATTGTACCAAACTCCACCCATCTGGCACTGAAGTGGAGTAAAACAAACCATGAAAATGATTTGCAAGTACGATTTGGCCCGGGTCTGGCCATTATATGGCGCTTCGTAGCCGTGCCATACAGCACACATGGCAAATAGTGCCACGCATTGCCTCTACACCCTCATTTAGCATCTTTATGTGCAGCACTGCTGTGGCCTCCTTTTTGAAATCTTACATTTGCAGCTCTTTGAAAGGCTGAAGGCATGTTACATGTTCTGGCAATCCAAGCAACAATGTGCTGATTGATGATGGAGACACTCGCAGACTGCCACTGTGTTATAATATTCCTGACCGACTGTCCACCCTTATTTGCCGTGTGTGTTGATTTGCTTTGATGCTAAATCCTCCAACTGTGCGTCTCAGTTGTCGCATTATCCTCCTCACTTAGATTTCTTGTTTTAATCATCCATTTCAGTGTCTTAATTTGTCATCTGTCTGTTTCAGGGATTTCGATGCTTTTTTTGTCTTTTCTCTTTGGTTTTAAAAGGCAAATAAATTAACCCAACCCCTGCGCGTCCTCCACAAAACATTTATTGTCGTGACTTTCTCCTATTTGAGATTCCATCTGCTGATGCTTGGAACAGCTCAGACATTTCAGTCAGCGTGAGGCGCCGTCAGTGTTTCAATGTAACAGCCGCAGAATGAGTGATGTGACGGGATTTGATTCAACCCCCCAATTGTATTCGGCAAGTTCAAGACCAGGCCACACGCTTACACACACCGCTGTACACACACGCACACACACACACTCCTGAACACACACTGACATGCGAGTTCACAGGAAGTGATTTGCACAGACACACATGCACACACCCAGGGCAGCCGCAAGGTGAGCGACAACAAAGGCACGGGCCTTTACCATTCATGGTCACCGCTGTCCTCTATCTGTCCGCAAATGTCATCCTTTAATGCATTTGATAGCATACAATTAGGTTCAGTTTGTAAAAAAAAAAAAAAAAAAATCCCCAGCTGCCCCCTCTCTCTCCTCTGGAAGAGACAGAGCGATAAAGGAAGAGAGGACAGTAAATAATTCTCTAATAGACAGAACAACAGCCAGGAGTCGGCAGGTCAATTGTGATTCCGCAGGGGTGCTATTGTGCGTAATATGTTAGGAGACATACACACACGTGAAATGGTACACGTGAATGGGTGTGTGTGTGTCCACACGTATTTGTTTTAGCGGGTGCATTTGTATACTGTGTGTACGCCCATTATCAAGATATATTGCAACATTTTAGCCTGGATATTGCCTCTTGTCGGAGCCTCAGACAAGCTAAATTTAGTGCAAGGTGTCCCTCTGCCCGCCTATAACGTCTGGACGACAAACCTAATTAGGATTTGTGTGTGTGTGTGTGTGTGTGTGTGTGGGCAGTGTGCATGCCAGTATGTGCCCGCGTTTGACTTCAGCGTGCCAGATGTGTCGGCGTGCGCCGTCGAATTTGTGTATGACGCTCGCTTAGGTGCGCGAGCGTGTGTTTGCACAGTGCAAGGGCATTAACCTGAGGCTGATTCATATTGTCCTGCTAAGCTAGTGGCTCTCCTCGTAATGCTGCAGCGAGACAGATTTGTCATAATGGGGATGAGCCAGGCGGCCGGGGCCATATCATGAGACTGGCCAGTCAGAGTCCAGGAAATAATAAAGTACCTGAGAGACTGCTGCTTCTGTTAACTGTCTGTGTTTTTTTTACCGTCCCGCTAATGGCAATCCCTCTGTCTGTGTGTGTGTGTGTGTCTCCTTTTGTCTTGATTTGTCTCTCTCTCTTTTACTCTCCCTTTTTCTCTCTTGCTGTCTTCACCCACACACACACACTAACTCTCTGTCTCCTTCTTTTTATCCTCTCTCTCTCTCTCTCTCACTTATTTTCCCTCTGTCTTTCGCTCACTCGCCCGCTCTCCCTCCTTCTCTCAAGGGGAACAATATATACCAGAGCCCAGCAGAGCCCTGCTCCGCTAGTTGCCACGGCAACCGACCTCATCACAGCATCGGCCCCCCCTCTCTCACCTCCCCCACTTCCATCCCTCTATCCTCTCTTCCTCTGTCTCGCCCTCTCTCTCTCTCTCTCTCCCTTCCTCTCCATCACCCTCTTTATCTTCTTCTCTTTTTAGAGCAGGTTCTTTAAATTGTAAGTGGGCTAGTTGGCCCCTCTGTGAGTGGTGCAGCGAGGTGAATCATTGGTAAAAAGGGAACATTGACCCCAGACATTTCTTTCAAAAGACACCTAATTTCTGCTGTGGGTTAAATATTGTCTGGTTTAAGAAAAAAAGAAAAAGAAAAAAAAGTGCTGAGAAAGTGAGAGAAATAAAGAGTCAGGTTGGGTTAGGGATTCAAGTCCCTAATCCGAGCATAGTTCAAATCTCATCATTAGGTATGAGGCAGAGCTGGAGGTGAGCAATGGAAACAAATCAAGAATGGAAGAAAAAATCAAAATGGAATCAATAGACTTGAAAAACACAGAGTGGGATCAAATGATGTATGAAATGAATCAAAACGATTTATCTATCTATCTATCTGTCTATCTAAAATGGGACAATATGAAAATTCGAAATCATAACCAAAATTATCATTAAAAATGTTAATTTCTACCACACAATTAAATCATTTCACCGTGTTTCATGTTGGAAATCATAACTTACTTGCAGCACCATGTACTTGTTAGCATTAAAGTGATAACACGACGAATGGCATGTGAAACACACACGTGTATGATTTACATAAATACAGAAGTTCTTGAATAGACATGCAATTTATTTACAATGAATTCGATGACCACTGGATTTAAATTAAAAAACATGTTGGGCAGGTGATTGGAAACTGATGTAACTAGCCTAGCTAACATAGCTAGCCTAGCTTAAGTAGCCAACAAGCTAACGTGTCATTTAATGGGAGAGCTGCGCCTGTGGACACAAAGTGCTTAAGAACACATTTAAAGTGTGTTTATAAGAGTTTGTCGGTGCTGACATAAAGTGTCCATTTGCATTAAGCTATTAGCAAGTTCGACAAAGGAGAATAAGGTCAATTTCACACTTGTATCAGTTGATACTTTGTTGCATTTTTCAATTGAATTTGGTTTCACACAGCAAAAAATTCAAATGGACCAAAATGTCTCGACGTGTCACCCTGCTCACCGGTCAGGGTCAGACAAATTTTACGTGACAGAGAAAAGAAATGTTTTCTTCTGGGATATTTCTTTCTCCCTCCCTCACTTTATTGTACAAATACATTTGGCTAATACAATGTCCAACATGTGAATGAAGTGCCATCAGCAGCTTTGGCATTTGTTCATTATCGCAATGATACCAAGAAGGCGATATATTTCATCATTGTTCCATGTCAGCCCTCGATTCATTTTGCTCCTATGTTGCTAACTGCTAGCCGCTAACGCTACTAAGCTGCTTCTTCCTCCAACCCAAAACACACTTCCTGTATTCATCCATCTATCCATCTATCTATCTATTGACTTACTTGAATTTCATGATGTATTTGACTGATTTATTCATTCATTCATTTATATTTTACTACCTGCCTACCAACAGTTTATCACCTCACTAAAAAAAAGACACAAAAAATGTGTTACAGCAAATTGTGTCTCAGCGATTCTTTTTTTTTCTTCCCCTTTCACATGGCACCCAATCACTCACATGCACAATCTCCCTCTCTCCCCATCCCTCCCTCACACACACACACACACACACACACACACGCTCAGCCCCCATTCAGGGAGGATTCAGCCATATTTCAGAGGGCGACAAGGGCAGCAGAGCCTTTTTCCTGCTGTGGGAATTTATGTGGCATCATTATTTAACCTAATTGCACTGAAGACAAGTGGAGAGCTGCATCCTTTCTCAGAGTGGCTAGTACCTGGGAAGCATCCATCACAT
>OMKZ01001956.1:34651-51410 GCA_900302535.1 Neoniphon sammara | reverse complement strand
GTCCACCCAAACATTCATGCAAAAATTAATGGCAAATTATTGTGCAGGGATTGCTGCAAGAGGCTCAGCCCACTTTATCAAGCCTAAACATTTACATAACAAAAATTTGACTTTAAAATGCACTGTGTAGTTTTGGCAAGAGGAAAAAAAATGCCCCATATGATAATAATTTGAAAGCACTTAGAATGGATTTTATATCTTCCCACAGATTCAAAAGATAGAAGAAAAAAGAAACAATAGTAAACCCAAACAATGCTTTTTTCCTGTTTAAATGTATTGGAAAGGGGGAAAAAGCGGTTTCATTTTTGCTTCTAAAAGTGTTTACAGAGATAACGTCATCATATCATGCTTTATTTAGGACTGTAACATGTTAATATATTAATAAGTAGACACCAAGGTCACATAATAAGGAGGCTGACCATCATTCATGTGGAGGACCCAGATTCAGGCCCTTTTATTGGTAATGATCCCCCTTGAAATGATGATCAAGATCCTGACCTCTGACCCCCTGGGTGAGGCGAGCGATTGATTGCCCTGAGGGTATCAATAGAGTTCACATTATTGTTATTAATAGCAGAAGACACAGACTGCTAACTCCCTTCATGGCCATACAACGCCACAGACATATCACAAGTTGTAACATATGAAATTGAAATATTTGAGGTCGAAATTGTAATATCATGCTAATATAAATACACATAAAATATTGATAACAACTGTTTCAAGGAACAGTAAGGAAAACTCGAAATGAACAGTATTTGCAAGGATCAAAAACATAACTTAAAACTATATTTCATCCAGTTCCAGAGCAGAAACATTACTTACTTTTTTTGTTCTGTCTAATATTTGATAAAAAGTTGGAAGTTGTCCTCTGGGCTACTGTTTCTGTTTGATCTCCAAACTCCCAAATGATGCGCATTAGTGCATCTTGCCTAGGAGCCCATGGACTAATACGACACCTAGTTATATGTTTTTTTCAATACGGGTTTGATCTTAAACATTTCATTTGAATGGCTCAAGCCTAGGCCTAATGAGATGAAGTTTCTGTGTTTGGTATTCAGGAGAGGTATACTTCTTTACAATGCAATTCCAATTCCAGCCTTTAATGTGGCCTAAAAGAAACCACATAGCCTTTTCAATATATTAACATTATACTTCAAATGATTTGGAAGGGAGACGCCTTCATATCGCTATTTTGAGAGTAAATGTGAAGACAGCTAAACCCGTGCTATTAATTTAGCCTAGGCCTCTATAATGTAGCCCTATGTCACATTTACCCATGTTAATAGCTTATCATAGAAATACTAATGCAGTTTAGGCTTATTGCATTCATGAATGCAAACAGGAATGCTGTAAACCTTTTTTTTTTTTCCTAATTGGTTTGGGAACATTAGTTTGGGAGAAGGGATGATAAAATACTGGATCTGCTCATAACAAACCAAAAACAAAATGAAATCCCTTGTCCTGAATGATAATGATAAAAACAGTAAAAAAAACAATTGGTTTGAAAGTCTTCAGCTCTGGTATGGAAATAGCAGCCCAAGGCAGAAACGGGCTGGAGTCCAGACTCCTCAAGGTCTGCCTGGTACTCCAGTGGATGCGACATACTCCGGCAAATTCATATGGCTAACTACTGTATAATTACTGTACCAACAGTGCAACTGTACATTTCAATGATGATAATGCTGGTGAAATCCCTATTAAGAGCTGCCATCACCATCACTGTCCCACCGAGGCTTTATGTGATGGCAAGAACAAGATGGCTGAGTGGAACGGCAGGTAGAAAAGCTGCCATGTATCTGCCAATCACACCATAAAGTGGGACTATATTATCTCTCGCTCTCTTTTTCCCTCATTGATTCCTGCTCTCTCTTGCAAACTCTCTCTCTCTCTCTCTCTCTCTCTCTCTCTCTCTCTCTTTGTACATGGGGATCTCTCTCCATAAAACATCTGACACTGTGTCACCCGCCATCCCGCTCCCCCCCCTTCCCACAACCTGGACACTGCCATTACCCAGATGTCAGACACAGTTGTGATATCATCATAAAAAAGTAACTGCCATGTTTTTTTTTTCCCTAAACACACACACACACATACACCACCACCATCCCAGGGACACACACTTGGTGCTCGGGTGAAACCAGGGAATGGAAGAGGAGAGGTTCGGGGGAGTCAGATAGAAGTGCAATTACACTCGCTGATGTGCTTTGGCCCATATTATGATGTTGGGGGACGATAAGACAGCGACAGGACACGCCGCACACACAAACCAAACACAAAGTAGTGTATGCACACAAACACACAGGCACACACACACCTACACACAGAGGAAATAGCCTGGCTATGATGGATGTCCGGATGCAGACCCACTCCATGCAGAGAATAGATGAGTTTCCTCTCTCTCTCGACCAAATGGCATATACAATACATCTCAGATGGTTCCAGGGCAAGTATCACGTGAGCTCGTAACTAGAACTTTATTGACAGCACAAATGATAACGCTGCCAAGGGGCGCAGATGATAAAAGCAGGGAGACAAAAAATAGAAGGCAGTAGGATATTTTCATTCATGTCCTTCATTCAGTCTGGCCCGCTGTACAAAGCTTTGATTTATCATGTATGGTGCTCAGTTGCAAGCTATCAGGTGGACAGTCTTTGTACTCAGCAGAGTCAATGAGAAGTGGAAGTTTGACTTCATGGTGACAGCCTTGTATCACCGCACTGGAACTTGGGTTCACGGTTGTTGGAGAATCAGAAATTTGAAAACAGCTGGCAAGCTAACATGGCAAACTCTTTATTCCAATTTGCTGATTTTGGAGCATCCATTGTAGGCAACAATAGACAGGACTCCTTTTTGAGAGTTTGCCCCATTAGTCACCATAGCAAATATATAACAGGAGGATTGGCACCAAAACCATCTTTGTATCTCTGGTAGATAGCTTTATCTAGCATGCTACTGATTTAGCATAAAGTATGCTAAGTAATCATAAGCAACTATCAGAGATAATGAGGTAAATAATGGACTTTTGGAGCGACAGTGTAATAATTTGGCATCAGAACATTTGGTTATGCAGTTTATAGTACTTTTATTGCTTTTTTTATGAATGAACTACATTCACTACCTGTATTTCAAAGCAGGCTGCTATGAAGCTGCGTCAGCTAACTCACTGTGTTATATTGTCATTCAAACTTCAATTGTGTTTCAACTGACATGAGAGTAAATAATTAAAACAATTCATTAAAAATATTCATGTTTGGGTGAACTGTTCCTTTAATAGAATCTTTCAACTTGTTTGGGCATTCTGGTGGATAGGCCTGCAATTTTCAAGATGCTAACACAAACTATGGCTGTTTCCTCACTAAGCCTTGTGAATTTGAAAACGGATTTGTTTTTCTTTCCTTCCAGTTATTTTTGAGAAGTTTTCTTTCCACACTGATACACTCAGCGAGACAGAGAAAGAATGACATCTGCCCCATTGCTGTGTTTGCCCCTGAACCATGACCTATATGACATTGGTGCTGTTTACAGAAGAGACGTCATGGCTGTGTTAGCTTGTTCGTCCATCTGTGCGGGTTTCTGTGCAACAGGAAGTTGAGGAAGTTGAACTGCTTTTAAAAGTAACGGTTAATGGGGTTGAAGTCATTTTGGCCTCCTGCCTGAGTGTGATCACAAAACATATGCGGGCTAAGTGTTTTTGATAAATCTCCATGTCCCTTGTCCACACTACCATGCAAACGTATCTATTTTGGATGGCTTATATGCATGTTTGGTGGTTAAATATGCTATGTAAATGTAGCTGAAAGACCAAAACAGAGAAAAAAAAGATGCATTTTCAAATTTATCTGGCATAGCAACAACCCTCTCGTTCAATTGGTATGGATTGCCAGAGGGGTAAGCTGTTCAAAACAACGCTCAAATACCAATGACACTGTATTCGATAGTATTACAGCTTACCTGGTCAATTCCCCCTCTCTGTCTCTCTCTGTCTCTGTTTTTCTCTCATACACACAAACATACTCTCTTGGCATCCCTCTGCTTCTCTGATGCCTGTATTGGCAACCGCTGTGTGATACTCTGACCACATTTTTTTGTTTACTGTTGTTGCTGTACGGTGCATCACCAAAGGAGATGTACGTTGCAAAGAATGCTTATATCACAGGGATATTTTGTATGAGATAGCATTGCAGTGCACAGAAATCTTACCGGTTCACTTTTCTCTCATCTCCCTGCTTGGCTTGGGTTGTCTCTCTCTGTCTCTTTCTGTCTCTCTCTGATAGCTGTATTGACAACCACTAAGTGCTGCTCTTTTCTGTTTGTGTACTTACACACCAGAGGAGAAAACGGTGTGAAACAATCCTCACATACCTGTAACATGCTCTTTGTGGTAATATTACATCCCAAAGTCCTAATTCTCATGTGGTCACTTCTCTCCTGCCTCTCTTTACCTTTCTCTCTGACTTCTGTGTTAAGAACAAATCCACAATAAAAAGAAATGGAAGTCCTATTTGTTAAAAAAAAATAGCCAACGTCCAAAAATTAGTGCAAAACCAAGGGCAACAGTCAAATCACTTCTCGCTTCATGTCTCCAAATATCTCTTCACATTTCCTCACATCTCCTTGTGTCCTGTGCAAGAGGAAACAATTCTCCGTGACAGGAACGTGAACAAGTCTTTTAAAAAAGTAGCTGTGAATCCTCAGAATTGTGTAACGATAAAGAAACAAAGTAGCGCTAGCCCAAGTTTTTCAAGCCACTCAAGTCTGCTCAAACAGTTTCATCACACCAATCAAGAATATGATTGAAGAGAAGCTGCACCTGGCCCTGACGTCAGTCCTTTGTGGTCTTTTGCATCTTGTGCATGTGGAAGGTGTGTTCACCACAACGAGCTCTCTCTGGTTAGCGAGCATGTTAGCTCGTTAGCACAATCGACAAACGGATTTACATTTCTCTTCTCATGTCCTGATTTGCTCGCCTGAACAGCCAATCAGAAAGCTTTTCTAGGCCACCGATGGCCTCCACTACTGATTCAACAAGCTGAATCGGCTGATCAACTGCTGATGATGGTCGACAGCACAGGACACAGTGCTAAAACTACAGGTGATTGTTGGCCACAGACCACCGACAGGCACAGCACCAGGATTTTTTCTCTTCCGTTCTTAGAAAATAGTAGATTTTCATGACTTTAGAGCTACTTTATAAGGAAATCAAAGTGTTTTCAATAAAACCAGATAAAGCACATATCACATTCAATATAAATGTAGTTTTTGATTGAATTTGGCCTAAGAATATTCAACAAAATAGCTATAAGCCTAATACAATCAACCACAAGGCAGTGACAAAAACGTCTTCCATGTGCAAAGGTGAAAGACTTCAGCACCGGACAGCTCCCTGCAGCCGCTGTGGCTGCAGGGAGCTGTCCGGTGCTGAAGTGGATGAGCCATTAGTAACGAGACACATCCAAGTACATCCAAAAAGAAGTGCATTTATTCCGTATGCATAATCAGACAACTGTGCATTGGTAATAATGTTTCGGATGAAATGGCTATCACAACATTTGAAATTAAATTAATAATATCCAAAGTGTAGCACAATGCCTGTTAACTGTGCACACACTGGCTACCATTGAACAAACCTAACCTAACAAACTGGCTATCATCACAATTTTACTGATTATATTTCTATTGCAAACAAAAATAACCTGTAGGCCAACAATATACATGTGTCCTGCTGTGCATTGTTTCTAATTATTATAATTATTATGGATTAAATGTCTATCAAAGCATCAACAACAACAAGAAACAACAAGAAATGAAAGGAATAATGAGAAGTGCATTTATGCTATGCCTGTCAGCTGTGCACATATGGTGGAAAAATGAGTTGGCTATCATCACAATCTTAGTGATTATATTTTTATTGCAAAAATAGGCCGACTGGCCAACAATATGCATGCCTCTTCTTGTTCCATCCAGATCTGTACAACTGAATCATGTCCCCACCGCCAGACAGGCGTGCTTTGTCAATAAATAAAAGGCCTTTCAATTGCGAATTCATAATAATAGATGAGGCTACAACAGACGCACAATATACAAAATTACCCAACTTAATACCACTCCTATGGCATATATACAATAAATTAATCAGACACACACATCATAGGATGGCATGAGGACACCACCAGGGATTGGATTGGGAATAGAATGGCTGGTCATTAACTTTTACATATTTCTTTATTTAAAAATAAAAAAATACTAAAATGCTTGATGAGGCTTAACTGGGGCCATGCAGATTTGTGACGTGGCTCTAGCACCCCCTGACCCCTGTGCAGCGGCGTGCCTGACTGCCAACGATGGCCAACTGTCGGCTCAGTGTATCAGGGGCTTTAAAGAAGGATAACTGGTCTATCATTTGCTTTCTAGCAAACGTTATCTACTGGTATAGGCTATAGCAAGTATGCTACTTTTTAGTCACTGATTTAATACCATTAGAGACAATTCAAATCCTACCTAAAACCACTCCCTTATATAAGCGTATCTCCATTAATCCCAGGATTTGGACTTCTTTGTAGAAACAGATATCCTTATTTAAATGCTTTAACTTTTCTTGAGTTTCACTGGTACTCACCTTTTTCTTTGTGAAATAGTTTACCTAGCATATATGCATGTTACTGTCATTTATCATATAAGTACATATATGATATACATACATAGTATAGTAAGCAGAACCAGACGTATCCAAGCTACATATGGTTTGATCCTTTTTGGGAAATAGAGCATGAATTAACCTATTTCTGAAAACTTTCTTAATTATGTTGGTGATCAGTGACTGACTGACTTTATAGTTTACCCAGCTTTCTACTATTGCATCACACTGGGTACCAAGTACGCCCAGCTGCATGGGATTGAATTCCAACTAATGGCATTATATTCTGTGGCCTACTCAGAAAGTATCTAAGGAGGGAAGATTACAACTCTACTTTTAAAAAGAAGTAAAACTGCATAAAGTGAGAGCTTAACCAAAGTTTTTTCTATGCAAGAGGAATACCAAGTTGTTGTTTTTTTTGTCTCTCAGGCCCAAAACGTTCGTCCTTGCACCCTTCCTGCTTTATGAACATATTGTATGTATGACATTTAACAGGCAACCTGCTAGTTTTGGCTGCCGATATGTCGCTGGACTGCATAATGCCTTAAGAAAAAGCATGGCCAGTGTTGCTGTGTGCAGACCCAGCACCACCTCTTGGGATTTCTTCCTGCATATTTTGAACAAGTGCCCTGTAGTACCTGGACGACCACGTGTTCTCACAATGGAGAGCGAGGGGAGAGTGACAAAAAACAGAGGGAGCGAGAAACGGGAAAGAGAAAGAGAGAAGGCTTGCTGAAAAATGCCCACACGCGGTTAACAAAATGGTGGATGGCAGCCAGCGAGCGCACTATCTTACCCAAGCAGTGGGCCTTGGAGAGGGAGGCATAAAGAACACAGAGGAGAGGTGATGGACAGCAATTCCTGTAATGTGTATGTGTGTGTGAGAGCGGGAAGGCATGTGTGAATGGAGAGTGTGAATGCGCATGTATGTGAATGCTTGCATGCGAGTGTGTGCGGCGTGTTGTGGGTGGATGATTCTCTGTGTGTGTGTGTATGTATAAACAAGCTTCTCCCAGGAGAAGTTCATGCCTCCGGACACGGACACAGTGGGCAGACACAACAGCTACTGGCTGCCTTTTCATGTATCTGCTCTTTGCTGTTATATATATATATATATATATATATTTCCTTCCCCCTTTCCAGTGTCTTTTCTCCTCTCTAAACCCCCCCCAACATCAGTATAAAGCCTTAAAGAAAAGCACCTTGTTTTGCTGCGAGTACATTGTGAAATCTACAATGCCAAAGACAGTCGAGGGCAATGAAATACAATACAAAACATTACAATACAATGCTGTTGAATGCGGTGGAAGAGAATGGAGTAACCTTGGACAAGCGAGTTTGATGTTGCTGCGGTCTAGGTTATTCCTGCTTTGCTAGCACTCGGCCTGACAAAGGTGCACTTTGACTCTTCACCTTCTGTAGAAATTGTGAAACTTGGCATTGTTATGTTTGAGAAAGACTTTCGAAGGGACATCAGGGGTGCAGTGGAGAATAAACCCCTTAACTCATTTTACCCAGCCTTTTATTTGCAGAATGGATTTTAAACACCTTTTTGGGATAATCTTCATATCAGTATGCTGGGATAAGCTCTAGCCCCCAGACCCTGCCTAGGATAAGTCTAATTCTATTCTAAAGTCTTAATTCATTTCTTTTGGACATTTAAGGGAAAATATAAAGAATAGTGTCGCTGTTATGGGTGGGTGCCGTGTAAACGTTTCCAGCTCAAGTGGCATGCTTTGTTGCCATAGAAGCCCGATTCAGTGTGTAATTGAATCGCGTTGCATTAGTGAGGGGGAGAGGTGTGAGAGAGGAATGGGAAGTGTCCAACGATGCAATGAGACTTCTTTTGATATGTTAACCGTGCTGTGTCTCTCTTGTTATCTGCTCCTTAAGGTGTACTTGTCTTTAATTGGTATAGGGTGAATAGGAACTTCAGCTGGTAGGTGTAATTTGGGTTCTGAAGGATGGCAGAAGGGGATCCCCTCCTCTGATTCAAGGTAACGAATAATGAAGACTACCTAGGTGCATGTTAATTGGGACAGCTGGTCCACATATTCCATCATCAGCTGGAATTCTGCACAAGCTCCTGTTTTGCTGTTGTACCTGAGAGTTGGAGGTGAGCACAGGTCAGGGCTGCACATACATTACATTTGACTCCATTGTATGATTTCACTATGCTTTGCTTCGTTATTTTAAATAACTATCACCACTTTTTTTAATATGCGGACCCCCTTTTTTTTATTATTTATCAATAAATCGCCATATTTCAGAGCTGGACCACTCCATATATGTGCGTTTGAAATTTTACCCTTATGCACCAGAGGGCAAGTTAGATTCATCGCCGTTTTTTGCACCCTAACACACTCTGTCTACTGACTAAATCACAGGCACCCACTCAGCTTTTTACAATTTGCATTAACCTCAATGACAACTTGTAATTTTCACTATACTTTGCTTAGTTATTTTAAAGAACTATCACCATTGATGTTAATATGTGGACACTTTTTAAAATATTTATCAGTAAATTGCTATATTTCAGAGCTGGACCTTGGAATTTTCCATCATGCCACTCCATTTAGGTGCGTTTCAAACTTTTACCTTGATGCACCAGAGGGCAGGTTGGATTCATCACCTTCTTTTTTTGCACCCAAACACACACTGTCTACCGACTAAATCACAGGCACCCACTCAGCTTTTTACAATTTGCATTAACCTCAATGACAACTTGTAATTTTTGCATTAACCTCAGTGATAACTTGTTCCCGAAAACCGTAAAAAATGCCATAAATTAACGCTAAAGCTAATTAATTTGTGTTTATATTGGTGGCTGTTTGTATTGAAGTGATTACCGACTGACAAATACAGCCAACTCCCATTTTTATTTGCTCCCACATCCAACATAGAGCTATATAAGTGATTAAAAATAAACCTTTACAAGTTGTTTTCTCTAAATATCTTTCTCTAAATTCTCCTTTTATTGGCATTTTCTGTTTTTTTTTTCTTCCAGAGAAAAAGTGACATGACAGAACTAAAAACAAACTGATGTGCAATGTACATTTTATGATCATTTTTATACTTTATTGCCACTTTGAGTTGCTTTCTACAGTATTATCAGTACAGTATCATACATCATGACTTTCCTTTCACAGTGCATTTCATTGTATTATACATTACCTGAAACATTACACTAAAGCATTACAGTGCACTGGAATGGATTGTTTTTTGATTTTGTGGGGCCTCAAGCCTATGAATTCTTATGAAAGCAAGAAAAAAAATCATTGGGGCTATTGTATATTGTTTGTAACATTTTATTTTTTCTTCTCACAGTGTTGTATATGTCACCACAGCTAATCTCAGAGCAATATCTTCCGGAAAATCCTACACATAGCTTTGTTTTGTAATGCTTTGAAGCTATTTAAAATGCAAAACTGTTACAGTTGCAGGAGGGTCCTTTGTGCCCATGTGGCCTGTTTGCGTTTGTGCTGAGGTTTCATTGTATAGTCGTTAAAATGGTAAAGAGCTGACACAAGTAAACCTTTGTCAGTCGTATGATCTCGCAGCACTAAAACTAGGTAGTCATATTCCATCACAACACAGAAAATTGCAAAACTCATTTATTTTAATCAGCCCTGAGAGCCTTGCACCGCTCGTTTGAACCGCATTACATCCCAGAGTCAGTCTACCTTTAAAAGTGTCTAGTCAGAAAAGATAAACACCACAGGGAGCTGCTTTATCTGACATTTTGTTAACATAGACTGGTAAAAAATCTGCAGCACCAAAGACCTCCAAGCATAAAAACAAAACTCATCACAGAATTACATAACCATTTGTTCCACTTAGAGAGACAGAGAGGCACTGTTATGTCTTAGAATAATGTTGAATGTTCATGTCCTTTTGAATATAAGATATGGCTTCTTCTCAAGAAGAGGGGGGAGGTGGGGGATGCAAGCAGTGCTGCTAGTCTCTTTGCCGTGATTTACAAAGGTGTTATTTTTTCTCTTTCAAAGTGTTGAGAGCAAGGACACTTGGATATGGAAATGGTTAGCATGATGACAGATTTAAAGTGGGGAATGAGTGTGTAATCTACTGGTGTGTTTTCCCCACATAGCCCAGCAGTTTCAAACTTTAGTGAAATGAGCATGAACTCTGAGATGCAGGTTATGTGCTGTGGACACAAATTATGCAAACACTGCAGTCCTCCATCACAAAAGGATGGAGGACAAAATGGGGCTAGCACAAATTGTGAAAATGTTATTTTCTCCTGTTTGTACCATGAAAAGGTTAGCTAAGTTAGCTAAAGGTTAGCTAGCTCTAGCTAAAGGTTAGCCAGGGTAATGGATTTTGGTTGTGATTTGAAAAGAAATACTAAAATTAAATATTAAAACTACACAATAGAAAACATCTTGAGTGGGGAACTCGACCCAGGTCCACAGGCACATGTAAACACTTAATCACCACCTTGACTTTCCACAATGGTGCAACATTTCAGTGTGAAACCACATCTTGTTTCTAGCTGTGTCTCCTCCATGTAATCCTTCCTGGGAAAATGTAATTAACTCACTTTTTATGCACAGAACACATTATTTGCATTTCAAGACATCACGCTAATGTCACAAATTTCTGTGAGACCATGTTTGCCTGTACATGTGCATAAGACACAAACAAATTATGGCATTAACATTGGCATTCAATGGCGTTCAACTTACTGGTGCTACATGTAGTATTTTTAAATATATAAGTACAGTCAAATTAACTGTGATACATTGGGGTAACAATAAACAAACGAGATTATAACTGAAACCACTGGCAGACATGTATGGCAGAGGTATTTAGGTGCTAGTGCATCTTAATATTAAGATCTCATTTCCTCATAAACGCTCTTGTTTTTTTGCTACAATCAGGATGTTGCTACTTGTCCCCCCTTTATCCTTCTGGTGTCACTGGTGTCACACTTCTTTGGCTGTCCTGAAGGCTTTACAACAGCCTTTCACTCATGTCACCTTCTTCTGTTGCAAGAAAACCGAAAAATTTATGTCCCTTTTCCTGGTTTGTGCCAGAAAGCACTGCAGCACCTGCCAAATCCAAGCCAGTGGCACACAATATAAGATAGTGATGAGATGATTTATTATTTTTTTTAATTATAATCATACTAAAGTGTCAAAATGAATGTGACAATGATTACTTGATGTTAAAATGTTACATATCAAACCTTCAATTCCCTTTGGTTTTACTGGCTTCATTCATAGGAAATTCAACTTTATCTGTATCTCAGGCCAATGCCCTGCATATATTCTGCTGTTTTAATGCCTCATCAAAGCTATATTGTCTATACTGGGAGATATAGACAATCTGAAATGACATTTAGTTATGTTACTGCCAGTAGCATCACTATTGAATACTGAGACCTTTTTTTTTTTTTTATCTGCGTTTCTTGTCAGCTACATTTTCCCCTTTAGCTAGCATGACATATTTTATTTGATACCAGCAGAACCCTTGGCATCCCTGATTTCATTTAAAATTGAGGGCTGCAGATGTGAGAGAAGCCTGTCCGTTCCAATCTTGGCCAACACGTGCAGGTATAGGTGGAGTTTAAAGGGGTAACACTCCTTAAAGGCAGCATAACCCCCTCTTTTTTTTTTTTTTTAAGCTCGATATAATTCAAGGAAATTCAGCCTCAGGGAAGAATGATTTCTTTTGAAATCACCTTGTGAGCAGTTAGGGCCCAACTACAATCACTCCCAATATATCAGTCTGGTGTCACACCCACACACAATCTCATGTCACAGAGAAGATGAAAACGCCATGAGCAAGTGACTGATACCTGCCCAGGTCCTTCCAGTGGCTTCTTGCAGTGGGAAAAGACACACGCACCCACATGAATAATCTGAGCCATTGCCAGTCATGTTCCCCACACAGGATAAAACGAAGAAGAACACACCCTGCTTCCACTTCGTCTATCATTTATTGAACTATGTTTTAACTATGATTTATTTAACAAGGTTTCAAATGCTGGTCATTACCTGATGGATACTTAATGAAGGCGCCGAGTTCAAGCACTGTACATACTTCAATTAATGATAGGAACATTGGAAACCGTGAGTGTTTCTTGCATTAAAATTACAGTTCAGCAGGAAAACTCATGTCAGCTACATGGAAATATACCTTTCAATACATCAAGTGATACTCCCTCCAAAGGCAAAAATATCACCTTGTTGCTATGTTGATGTCAGCCATTTATAATACATTGAGCCGTGAGATATTTTGTCTTTTCTTTTTTCTTTGTCAGAGCTTGATCCCGCTTTTAATCCCCCCAATACATCACACCCAAGGTAGACACAGACATACTAGTGTCACAGGGAAGATGAAAACGCCTTGGCCAGGTGACTGATACCTGCCCAGATTTTGTTAATGGTGCCATTCCCATGACAAATGATCGGAGGAGACAGCCGTAATGCGACTTCATCTTCTGGCACTGTCATTACACACACCCAAGTCACAAATCAAGGCCTTTCCAAGCCCTGATGAGCAGGCGAAAAAAAAAGAGTTCCCGATGAAATACTTATTCATACAGGTAATCATAAATCTGAAGAAAAAATGGAATAGAAATGTGTGTAAGTGGCTCACAGTGAGGCAGCGAGATTTCAATCTTCTCAGCCAAAAAAAAAAGATGAATATATACAAATGATTTAATGAAACATTCCTGCAACACAAAGAGCCTTAAATTATCGTTTTCAAAGAAAAGCAGCCACATGAAATAGTCCTGGCACTTACATGCTTCATAATCAAACATTATATACACTAATGAAGTTTCCAGAAAAGGGCTCAGCGTAAAAAATGTTATTGTTTAATATGAAAGGGGGCGCTTCTATTGTTCATCCTCACAGATCTGAATAACTAGAGATATCATGCTCTGGTGTACTGCTCTTTTAGCATCACCTTGAGAAAGTATTTCTTCATTTCATTGAATTGCTAATGTCTTCTATTGTATTTACGCTAGTAAGTGTAGGATGACATTTCCCCATGATACTGATAAAAGATCTTTTTCTTTCAGTTCCCCCTCAATAGGATCTAGGCAGGAGAGTACAGTTGATCATGCCTTAAGCCAGGCATACATATTCCACCCAGCTCCTCCCATAATAAAGTGCTGTTGATGGATTTTTCTTCTCAAGAGAACTTTTGATCTCGCTGCAAGATTCAGTTTGCATGCATAGGTGGTTGGAACAGGTATTTAAGTACGCTTCAAGAATATCTTCAGTACAACACGAGCGAAATGTGCAAAGGACAGTGTGTCTATTCAGCAAAGCTCCGAGGCACCAAGGCCTTGAAAAGATAAAGACATGAAACAGCAAAGATGAGAAGTTAGAAGGGAGTGGGGGAAATGCTCTAGCATTGCTCTGTAATTTGATCGAGGAAAAAAATGCACACGATTTATCGGGGAAGAATGTTAAATGATTTGACACTACAACAGTCGCTTTTGCTTCCTTATACATTTTATTTTTTTTATTTTTTGCAATCGTCTGTGGCCCAACTTTGATGTTTCCATCAAGTCAGAAATGACTTTTCATGATGTCAGATAGGGCAAAAGTTGAATCTTTGCCACAATGGGTTAAAAATCAAACATTGTAGTGCCTTGTTAAATACAGCCAATTCCCACTACTCCTTACAACAACCCGCTATCAATGATGTATTTCTGCTATTCACAATCACAGCACAGGCGATGATCATGCTGAATAAAAGGGCTTGATTGCTAGTTATTATGGTGCATTCAACTACCAGAATGAGGTTCATGAAATGGTAGCCTATGTTCCGTAGCTTTAAGTGGAATAATGAATGGAAATGAAAAAGAAAAGTCTGTGCTTGAAAAGTAATCATGTAGCGTATTGTTTGCTGTATTGATACACAAGTACAGACATGGACATCCTGTCATTCTTGATATTACAGCATATAATCACTGAATTCCTTGACCCTTCCACTAAAAATATTATTATTATAATAGTGCAGAGCAATCAATAAATAATCATATTTACCTACAAGACTGCATATTTATTCATACCATTGACCACTGTGTGTTATCAATCATCTTAACCTTTACTGCGGTAAGTCAATTGTCAAACACTGAAAAAAAAAATCAAAAATGGAAATGCAGACATTCACCCAGTCACCCGGTATTGATCGTACCTGAACTGCAATCATAGTATGTAGGAAATGGACTTTTTTTTTTTCTTTGTACTTCTTTACAGAAATGCCAGGAGGCAGACAAGCGCGTATTAATTTGACACTGAATAAATGGAATTCAATTATAGTCTATCAGCGTTCAAGCACGTGGCTGCATTGCAATCACACAATACCTATGTAAAAGTGGCCCATCCAGACATAAAAGCATGACAAAGTGAAAAAAAAACAAACCTTCAAAAAGTTTTCCTCCATTAAACCTTTTAGCTGGCAGAACTTTCCACTTTCTGTAGGGAAAAAGGAACACGGCGCTCTCTTAAACTCTGTACTCGCACGCACAAAGAGAGAGAGAAAGAGCGATTTCCTGTGAGCGACGCGCTCACGCCGGGAGTTTTCATTATGTTGTTTTTTGTTTTCGTGCCCGGTTACAATTACAATGTAGACAATGGGCTTCCCACCGTCGGCGATTCGGTAAGGGGGAAACAGCCCAGAGCACGTGGGGAGAGGCGGCCCGCTGCAAGGTCGGTAGCCAAATGACTCCGGGGCACAGGGCACCTGCCGGGGAGTACAGCTGGACAATGGCCTGGAAGTAAGAGGGAGCCGCTGCCTTTGGAGCCTTGAAGGCCACCGCTGGAGATTTGGATTGAAAGCGGCTTGGAGCCTGGGGAGGGAGCAGGGGAATGGGGTGACATATGAGGATTTGTGAGGGTTGAACTTCAGGGGGGGGCAGCCAGTGGGGAGTTAGTTGTGAGGAGATGACTAAGGCATGGACAAGGAGCTAAGCTGAGTCCCCGGGGAGAAGAGACTCAATGTTGTAGAGAGCCAACTTTCCAAACCAGGTTGTGGCATCACATACGGGCCTCGAGAGACAATTGGTTGTCTGGGATCACACCGACGTTCAAGGAGGCTTACGATGTCTCCTTCACACCGGAAAAATCTCCCCAGCAGTTTTTCTTGAGTCTGAGTGGAAAAGTTTACTTTGTTGCGTTTTCGTGTTCGGTTCATTTAGGTTCACGCCGTCCAATTACAAGCGAAGCAGGGCTTGTAAACAAAAGTCACATGGCCTCACAAATAGCTTGTTTACTGGACAGATTTTTCATAACCTGTCATCCTGTGAGGTAAGTGAGTTTAGCAGTAGAAAGGCGTCAAAACAAATCTGATTTCAGTGCCTGCAACTTAAATTAAGCATGATGGACTTGTCTGTGCTCTTTGCAGTAATTAAGAACGGTTAAGGGCAGAAAGTGCTGAAAATGAGCGTCAGTCCAGACAGCAGTTTGCCCTCAGTTTATTTTGTTACGCCAGCTTCTCCAAGCATCAGAAACAGCTGGCTATCAGATGTCAGCATCTGTCTCCTTACGCTCATACAACCTTATATTTTCAGGTCATTTCCTGACGTTGATTATGTTCTCACTTCAAACGAACCTCACCACAGTTCACTCAGAATAGTATTAGACTTTAATTTTCTGGTATCTCAAGGTGTAAATGCTCTGGAGGGCAAATAAACTCCGCTAAACGTGCTTGGTGTGAACACAACCTCGGGATAAAAGTGATTGGGATGAGTAGTGCCAGCGAATTAGAGCGCGGTCTTACTCAACATGCCGGGGTAAATAAGGGTTAAAGTGTTATTTTCCCCGCGAAAGTCTTTGTTTTGACATTTTATAGTCAGCTTTGCATCCATTTCTGTCGCATTCATTAAAAAATTAAGCTCCACTCCCCACTGTCTTGTTGAAAGAAAGAATTAGAGTCTGAGAACCCTTGTAAATTCTAATTATTATGTATAAAATATCCCACTAGAATGAAATATAACCCAGACTTGGGCAAGCTGAGAAGCAACTGATATTTCAGTTGGAGTAACACATTTTGTATGCAAAGAAAAATAAATTACCTGAAAGCGGTGGGGTGGGTTGCGGAGGTTTGGGGGGGTGCAGGGGGGAGGCCCGGTACCTGGAC
>OMKZ01001956.1:6610-21340 GCA_900302535.1 Neoniphon sammara | reverse complement strand
GGATTTAAAGTAAAAAAAAAAAAAAAAAAATCCAAACAATTCAATTAATTAACTGAGCAAGATTAGGTGAGTTGTCTCAGTGAACTCATTTAACCCACCCAACGAGAGGAGAAGAATTGTCTTTTAATTGCTGTCAATCTGATATAGTTGGACAATTTCAAATTTAGTTGAGAAGCTTGACAGTGGAACATGACAGTGCAACATTACCAGATTGAGGGAAAACAGCAGAATGATCAGTCATATTCATGTTTGTTTGCTTTTTTTTCCACCCTGCTGCTTAGCATTCACACAGTTAGACAAATTCACACCTCGGAGCTGCTTAGTTAGTACATCCTACTGCTGGCCATCTCTAGTGGAGGAAGTGGTGGATAAGTGTTTTGCTCAAGGGCACCGCCATAACTGTTAAGGGTGCGTGAAGGAGTATTATTCAGCTACCTTCCCCACCCCGATAAGGCTTGGATAGATGTCGGAATGCAGAGCTAGTGTATTTTACTTCAAGCGGTTTCTGGATTTACTTGTTGATATCTTGCAGGTTCTTTATAGAGCTGTGTGATGGTGAATAATTAAAAGCAATTTAACTGCGAATAAACTATCCCAGCGACTCCAGGGAGAATTTTTAGAACATTGCGTGGTTAAGACGATCGCCGGCTAATGCTTTACTGTATAATTCCAAACAGTGTAAAATCCATCCTCAGCCTATTCATTCATATCCCATTGAAAGCCACACATGCATAATCTTGCTAGCTCTCTGTGCTTTGAGATGCACAACAATGCCTGTAGCAGAGATCAAGTACATTTACAAGATTTATGTTTGCTCTTTGCTTGTCCCCTGGGTGTGATACGCCACAACTTTGGGACTCAACTTTGCCTTTTTGCATTTGAGCGGTGCAAGCAGAGCACGTACGGCCCATTGTGGGAATACGCTTGTAATGAATCAGGAAGAAAACAATAAGCGTTCCGAGGTCGTTTGGCGTCTGAGTGTCTTTTCAATCATCACCGCCGACGACTCGGAGGTGAAATTCCCAAGGCGGGAACTCTCCCCATTTGTCTGACAGTTTCCAGATATTCTGTTTACCGTTCAGTGCAAGTCATGTCATCTCAAGAATGCAGGGGAAGTGCGTTTGTGTGTGTGTGTGTGTGTGTGTGTATACCTGCATGCATGTTTATCTCTGTTGTTCAAGGAAAAATCCATCCTGAGATAATATCAGTTTTTGATGTTGAGCGTGTTCTAGGAATTATTTTGTGATAAAGAGTTTACTGTTTACCTCCTACACTTCCCACAGTGACCTGTACTCCTCACTCACAATGCAAAATATCTTGTGACTGCGTTGCACCTGTGGTCTATCGAGTCTGCTGTGGGTGGAGAAATTGGTATGCGTTCCTCTTCTATGGCAGGTTTCTCCAAAATGGTGAGACTAGAAAGACGCCTTTGCTCTTTGTGTCTGACACCAAAAACCTGACATTCACCACTGATGTGTCTTGCTGGAAAAAAAAACAAACATCTCCTATCAAACTTCATTGTAGCTGTGCTGGAAATATCGACGTGACCTCATGCACGTTTGTCCAGTTATCCACAGTAAGAGGAAGAAATACCAAAAACAACAAAATTGGCTGCAAAGTGCAAGAAACATCACCAACAGCTGTTTTGAAAGGAGGTGTGCCAACACAAAGAGAAATGCATGCCTGTTTCTCAAGTCCTTGCAGTGTCCAAACCAGTGGCTGAAAACATTGTTCCTGCATTCATACTGTACATTAAAGGAATACTTCACTCAAAAATGACAGATTATGTATCATGTACTCAGGCCGAGTTGTTGTTTCATAGAGAACAAAGATTCCAAAAAGCCTTTCCTGTTAAAATGGAGTTGATCAGTAACTTTGACAAATAGCAGGAAAAGGGATATGAAAATATTTGTTTCAAATTCCTAAACTCTCTGTGTAGCGTAATCCAGGCTTTGACTCTCCGTTAGTATATTAATTATGTCCAAAACCACACTAATTAATAATTAACTTCTAGAAAATGGCTGGCCTGTGCACTCATTGAATGGAAGACCCGCCTCCAGCTTGTTCATTGGCCAGGAGTCCTATTCACTCATTAAGTATAGGTGCTTCACTTAGTGTTGGTGGATGGATTTTTTTGTTTTCTGCTCATCCTTGCCTTTTAGTTTGCTTCCCAAAGATGCACTGATTGCTTGGTGTGGCATAATAGACCTTTCTCAAAGCAGCCATTTTGACATGAAATTGTAGGTGAACACAGCTAATCACTCATCATATGACATTAACGAAGGTTCTGTACCTAAATAGAAAAGAACCTTCATTAATATCATCAACAACACCTGTGTTCACCTACTATTGGATGTTAAAATGGTGTATGTTCTAGGAGAAGAGGTGGATTGGCAGAAAAAGAAAATGGTAGATCATCTTGTTTTTCATTAGATGTTTGTTGGACTGTGATTTAAAAGTTTTGCCAAAATGTTAGTTTCTAAGTTTGGTGCTTGGTGTTCCCCTTGGGCCCATGTTTTCAATTGGGGGAGCAGGGACCGCCCCTCCTTCTCTGTTTGCCAGTTCTCTTCATGTCTTTCCCTGCTCTGTGTGTTTTCCCCGCTACCTGGTAGGGAGAGTGGTAATCAGCACAACTGGGAACACCTGGGCCTGGTGCTTGGAGGTGTATAAGGCCCAGCTCGCCCTCAGTCACTGTTTGGACTCTTTTCCCCCTGCGCTTCACATTCTGTTTTGGTTGGCTATGCTTTAATTTGCACCATACAACACCTTCACACTGTCCCCACATCACACATTCACTCGCTCACACCACTGATTGTACTGACTGTCGCGCCCCATGCAACTTTAGTCGGCTTTTGTTGGGTGTTTCTGGAAATAAATTTAGCTAAGTTTCCCTTTGAACCTTTGTATATCCGTTTTTGTCATAGCTTGCAAGCTGGGTCATGACTAATTCACAGTATATGCAAGTGCATGTAAGCCCCTGTGCTATATTTGTGCATGTGTGTATGCATATGCATGCGAGTGCTTGCAAATGTATGCATGCCTGTATATTTATGTGGGAGTTATTTGCTTCCACAGGCTGGTTAATGGCAGATAGTGTACGTGTTGGAAAAAGGGCCAACATTGTTTGAGACATCCGTGAAGGCATGCAACTTCGCCTCCAAGCTATATCATTGTGCATTACCGCTGGCCTTACTTCTGGTTATACCGCAGAGCAGGGAACACAAGCTTTTAATGCGGATTAAAGATTCAGTTCCATTGTTCCTTCCTGAGAGCATTGTAACACTAGTTTGCAAATGGGGGCGTGAGATATATCCTGTATGCAATGAAATTTGGTTCGTATTGTGTGTGTGAGAGAAAGTGAGAGTCGGTGTGTATGTGTGCATGTGTTCAAGGTGTCTCTCTTACTTATTTATGCTGCGGAGGTGCTTTACCCAGAGGAAGCAGGGTTTTACATTGTCCCACTGTCTGTTACAAAAACCTTTTGTATCGACACGCAATCAGGTTTCATCATGAGTAGAAGAATGGGAATACAGGGCTTATCTGCATGATTGGTTACCAAGAATACTGGCACTAGTCTTGACCCTTTTTTTTTTTTTTCAATTTCCTGTTTTGAAATACTGTTTTGTTTTGGGGTTTTTTGTATTTCAAAGATGTGATGCAAAAAGACGCATTATGAATCACATTTTGCTAATCAAACCTTGGATCGCCTCTGTTCTCCACAACTTACATTTTCATGACTGCCCATGCTTGCTCATTGTGATTCTCACTTGAATGCAGGAAAGTGTCTTATTCCCATGCACACACACCCACGCATATGCACACACTGCACACTTGCTAGCTCCCCTGTGTACCTGCTCCGCTAAACGCTGCTTCTGCATGGCATGCATCACCCCGGTGGTTATATTTATGTTTATGCACAGTGGAAAAATCGACCTCAATGCCAACGATCATGATGGCCCTACCAATGATGGTTTTTATACAGGCTCTGAATGTCAATGCGATACTAAAATGCACTGGTCATGTACAAAAAAAACCCGTTGCGGGATAAACACTGTACTCTGGATAGGTCAAGCGTTACAGAATGATGCTGAGAGCTACCAGAGGTTAAAAAGTAAAGATAGAAGTTGAAAAGAACAGGTTGTGACTGGTAACCGTCTCATTAGAGCGCCTGATTAATTCAATTTCAAGCTGTATTTGAATAAACTGCCTTCATCTTCACTATGTCCTCCATAGTGAGCATTCTACAAGGTTGCCACATCAAATGGTGCCATACCTCAAGAGCTTGCAGGGCTGAGGTGTGTTTGCACGTAAATGAAAAGAGTAAACAAAGCCGGGCGAGGAGGAAGCGATAACGAAGCGGCAAAGAAAATAAATGCCAGCTGTCCGCCTTATCATCAAGACCGAAATAAAACGTCTTGGCAACCAGGCACTTCAATCAACCACATCATAATATTTGCAACAGGAGTCATTTTGTGACTCTGTAGCTTGGATGGTTGCCAAGGCTTTTAACTATAGACAATCTATTTCATTGTACTCCCCACAAGTTGCCAGTTCATGGAAGCGGACAAAACGAATGGCAGGTTTCAAAATTCCAGTAATTGCAAGAGCAACAGTGATGGGGGTTTTTTAATTTGCCAGAGCGACCTTGAAATTTACCGGTCTGTGGAGTATTGATTGAAGCATATAAGGCTATGTTTGGGAATTCCACTGCTGCAGTTGTCTCGAAATTCATATAATAAAATACTGTTTAGTACTTATTGTCATTGGGCAACTGCTTACTCTGTCCTTTTAGGTTGATGAACCGGAGAAATTTGGGTACTAACTTTGCACTTTGGTTTCTCCAGCCCTGTAATTGTGCTTTGTCACTGTCTAAGCAAGGGCAAAATGTAGCTTCTGAGGCAGTCGGTGCATTTGCTTGAGGGAACCCACCCGCCTCAAAGCCGTCTCATTCTACATGCCATCCAACGCAACCGACCCATCCCGGTCCGCTCATGTGAGAGGCTTGAATTAAAGAGGATGCTCATTCCTTTAGAAGATTTCTCCATCCCAGGTGAACTGTTTAAATTCACCATGAGGTGCAGTAGGCAGGTACATTACTCCTAACAGGCAGAGCTGCACATCATAATCTGCACCATTCCTCTCCATCCCCTTTAAATCTCCCCCATGGCGTATATGCGTGTGTGCTTTCCTGCTCATTTATGTGTAGACCCTTTCCGGAATGCATAACACTTCTTGCATCTCTAGTGACCAGCAACATCAGGGATTGAACTCTACCATTGCACGTATGAATGCACTAGGAATGTTTCCCCATCTATGTCAAATAAGTGCCAACTTAATTCATTATTTTTTACAAGAGAGCCCTGAAAAGGGGCTGAGTCTGCATACAAAAGGGCGATGAATAAGAAGAGATCGAGGCAGCTTAGTTATGTTTATTTATGGAGCGGTGTGTATAGTGTGATATATTTTAATACTGGTGGTGGCAGCTACTTCTGATAATTCCTCTCATTCCGGCACCTCACCACACACCGGAGCCTCTCTGTCGACAATAATCACCACATTTGTTGGGCGCGCAGACTCCGAGATGGCAAAGAGTTAACGACCCTGTAAACAAGCAAACCCAGGCTGCCTAGCCAGCACATCCCTAAATGTCATGAGAGAGCGAGCGAGAGAGAGAGAGCATTGGTGTGTATCATATGTTGCCCCCAGGCAGGATACTCTTCTCTTTCCCTCTTTCTCTCTCTCTCATTGCGCTGAAACAGTGGACAATTACAGGGAGATCAGATCCATTCCCATCCACAAGTTACCGGGTTCAAGGCTGAGGGTCATTCATGTGTGTAAGCGCAAAGATATGTATTGATAAGTGAATCTATTTACTTCTGCCCTCAGGTCAGTGGGAAGCTAAGCAATAAAATGAAGCCTGTGAAAGAATTCAATCAGCAGCCATACATTCACAAAGATGAATAAAATGTCACCTAACATTTGTTACAGTTAACAGCACAACATGTTTGGTTCAGGTCGTTTTTGCACTGGGCTTAACAGCGGAATGAGGTTTGTACCCGGTCTGGCCAAAATGATATTAATTAATTCAATATTGTTTCCCAGAGTGGAATTACTGCAGGTGTGTTTAATTTATCTTTCTTGCATTGATTTGGGAAAATTTGATAAATTAAGGGTGTAAACACACAGACACATACAGAAATATAAATCAATCACCTTCTTCTTGTGTTTTTATTTCTTTACAGTTAAAAAGAATATGATTTTAAATATATTTGATTACATTTTGTATTTCCCAGGCTTGAATGATGACTAGTCCTCAACATATGCAAGCTGTCACTTACAATTCTCTTAATGGTGCTGTAACAGAGATGGTGATGTAACCAACAGAAAACGGTGAAGCGGTATCAAGATGTTGATTCTTCTTGATGTGGATGCCATTGCTGTATGTTGTGGACAAACAACATCCAACAATGTACAAAGGCAAAATACAATCAAAAGTCACATAGAAGAGGGAGCAAAACTGAAAAAAGGAGCTGCAGGAGTCCAGTATCAAAGCAGAAGGCTCCTGAGCCACAACCTATTTAAATCTTAACTAAAAGCAAAGACAGCTCCTCACTGAGTCCGCCACAAGATCCTTCATTAACACTTTAAACTCACCAAGAGAGACCAGCTGCTTCAGCTTTGAATCATTTTGCAGGGAGCTCCATGAAGTGGGAGGCAGAGTACATTAAGGCACTTTTGCCTAATTCAGTTCTGGCCTTTGGGACACATAACAAGAATAAATTTTGTGACCGTAAGCAGCACATTCCAACCACTTCTTGCGTGATATAAGAGCACAAATGCTAAATAAATGTCTTGCTACAGTACTTTCTACTGCTGATTGATACAGTAGTCATCCAGCCTTTACCCA
The DNA here is from genome assembly GCA_900302535.1 of Neoniphon sammara. Classification (NCBI taxonomy): domain Eukaryota; kingdom Metazoa; phylum Chordata; class Actinopteri; order Holocentriformes; family Holocentridae; genus Neoniphon; species Neoniphon sammara. The sequence continues at coordinate 14,433 of OMKZ01001956.1, read as the reverse complement.
ATTCATGAAAGCTTTTATATTTGCGGTAGTGGTTGTTCTTGGGTAAGCAAAATTCTCCTGTGCATAGGAAGTGTTGTTTTCAATAGCAATAATGCTGGTTTTGTGAGGATTAAATAGAAGAACTATGCTGTTAATATGAGCAATGATAGCCACCATGGCTGAGTAGAACAAGAAAAGAACGCCAACTCCATTGACAGGAAATTAAAGGAAAAGGACATTATTGATGACACTTTGACAAATTATTCCCGGGAGGAACACAGTGATGACTATGTAGCTCATAATATGTTACCAACATTAAAAAACAACAATAAAATACATTTCTCTCACGGATTTCCACCTTAAGGGCCTTAAGAACCCCTTAACACTATAAATGGAGTGAAGCTAAAAGATTACCCATGACTCAAGGGTTCTTTCTCACTATCTGCTGCCTTCCTCCACTGTTTCCTCTCATGAGTGATGAGTCTTGGATCATTTTAGTGTTCTTGCTGGATTGAATCAAAGCTTCCAATTTTCTGCTCTCTGAGGCCCTCTGCCATTTTCCTCTTGTTTGGTGCCCACTGTTCTTTTCCTTGCTAAGATGGCTGCCCTCACCAACCTCCAAACCCTGCAATTCAGTGCCGCTGCCTGACTCCTCAGCGACATGGACACTGGCAGAGCTTCATTTTGGTACCAGCTGCTTAGTCACAGTGTAGGTGTCAAGGAATTCTCGTTAAAAAAAAGAAAACACAGTAATGAGACCTTGATGAAGCAAAGACAGCACTGATTGATATGGAGAAAATGGAATCCTCACATAAGCCCCCAGTAAAGGCGCCTCTGGTTTGTTATTCTGCCCTGGTAGAGCCATCCATCCATCGTTCCATCGTTAGCTAAGCTAAGACATAACCTCCATTGCTGAGTGAATTTGAGTTCACTTTTGTATTTGCATTGTCATGAATTCAAGTAATACTTCTCTCCATCTCACTGGGACTTTGAGTATATTTTATCAGAAAACCATGACATTTGATACTTAATGCTGTTGGAAACCCACTGTTTAACACGACAGGCACTTCCATTATCTCATCTAAAGCCTTGCTTTACCTTACTAAAGGTTATGCTTGTTCTTTTTGTCTAAATCATATGCTTCACTCCAAAAACCACAAACTTATCGTTTGATGGTGCTTTTACTGTTGATTGAGCCCTTTTGTGTGGTCAGTATTATCCGTTGTTGGTTGTACCTCTCCAAGTTTTTGCTAGCTCGTCAACTGTAACAACCTCCTTATTGTTCCCAAGGAATGTATAAAAGAAGGAAAGGACATTATGTCACTGTACAGTGGTGCCAAGTGTGGAAACTTTCGGTGTGGCTGACATAGCAGTGAATTGCTTTGACCCTCCTCCATTTATAAGCTAGATGAACAGGTTAATACCCCACCCAGGTGTTGGGATAATGGTAATTTGTTACATTTTATACATTTTATATATTGATTTATGTCAATTTATTTTGGATGTGGCTAACATTAAAATCCTATTGATACCATTAGCTGGAACTGGGCTTTATGCAAGGCTATATGCAGCTCCTGGACAGACTCATGATGTTTTGAGACCAATAAGAAGGACAGCTAATGCACACATTGGACAAAAAACACCACTGTGCATTATGTAAAGTTTGATTTGTTATATATTTGAATCTCTGTCCTGTCATAGCTCAAACAACGTAAATATAGTGGTTTATAGTAGAATTTTCTTGTCCGCGTCCTGCTGAATTCATTATTAGTGGCACCAGTGTGAATTTGGGAGGTTGTTGCTATGACGATGTTCTTTCCATTTTCCTTCATTGTTCCTATAACAGTAAGCACCAGTGTCATGCTATGCACTAGCAAAATCTCACTGGTCTGAATTATGTTGACAGTCGATGGCAGTGCCTCCCTTTTCAAACCAGCTTTTGGGTTTAAACTTCTCCAGACCGCCATCTTTTGAGCCGGAGGTGTAGCTATGCAAGATAACCTGCTGCTGGACCTCCAACCAATGACGTCCTCAGAACAGTGGTGGCAAGACTGATCCTTCTAACAGAATTTATTCTTTCAAGCTGTCCAGCACTGACAAAACAGAAACTGCTTTGTTGCTAATGTGGGACTTTGTCCATTCAGTTTTCTCATTTAAAAATTGAAAACATCGACTGACCATCTATCCATCCATTCATCCATCCATCCATTCAGTTCCCATACTTGTTTGTTGCTAATCAGGGCCACGGCTGGAGCCTGTCCCAGCATGCATTGAGTGGAAGGCAAAGAAAAAGTCTGGACACAGGTCGGCAGTGTATCACAGGGGCATTCAGAATTGGTTCATTAAGTCAACTGCAAACCCATTGAATGAATAAATCACTCACATTTGTACTGTGCCTTTTGACTAAAAGGTGGCACAGCTACCTGCTGGCACTAAGTGACTGATTGATTGGTGTAGTCCAATACAGCAAGTGAGCTACTAGCCCCAACAAAAGCAATTGAACCGAAAAGACCAAATGAACAAATCACTCGCATTTCACTGTCTTTCCAGGCTGACTTAAACAATACAGTGAAAATAAGTAATATTTTTGCATTTGCATGAAACTAAACAATGGCTGTCAAGAATGATATGCAATCAAACTTTCCTCAGCCACATTAATTATTGTGATCTTCTCAGGATACAGAGAGAGTGAGAAAAAAATGTTCAAAATCACCCCTGAAATTTTGCATTCTTTTTTGTCTTCATTTTAATTACCAAAGTCAGAGGAGTTGTACAGAAGCACCACTGAGTTAAAAACCAATTAGCCATGTGTGAAGCAGTATGCAAAGTGTTTCTATCAAAAGGGACCCACAGCATTATCAGCAGAGGCAGGGAACGAAGAATGGCTGCTTTCTGAAGTAGCTGTGAAGTTTCCACCAGGCTTCACTCAAATCGAGGGATGAATGAAACACTGTATTAATTGATTTGCTTGATTTCCCTCCCGTCCTTTTTACACAATTAGTTTTTTGTGTCTGTGAGGCATGCTGTAGAAATTCTTTTTCCTGCATATCAAGTACATGGACGAAATGCACACAAACACGGCAACGAGCGAACACACACTTGCCTTGCCATCCAGCTGGTGGTGTTTAAATCACCTCTCCTGCACCTCAGCAGCCCTGACAGCAAAACAACAGGATTTACCCCCTAAATCAGACCCTGGTTTAGACCCAACTGTGGCTGTTTTTGTTTTGATTTGGGATTTGCTCCCTGAAATTCAGAGACAGCAGTCTGAGCAATAGCACTGGAGGCAGATGATGTTCTAGGGGGTCATTAATTAACTCATCCAGAGCCTTTATTAGCTCCTTAATGGATCTGGTTAGAGCATATCAAGGCTTTGATTACCTCCCGTTGGCTATGCGGAGAGCCTGACTACGTGTGTGTGTGTTTGTGTACGCGGGGCTATGAATGCGTGTGTGCGACAGGGTTTGTGTCTATGCGAATGCGTGTACATGCACCTACAGAGATCTTGACTCCCAACTGAAGGGCTTCATTTGAAGGAGGCCTTGAGAGAAGAAGGGGAGTTGAGGGAAATGAGGTGAAATTGTGAATTTAAGCCTCTCTGCCTCTCCACAAGCAAGACTTTTGTTGTCTTTGCTAAAACCTATACAGTATAGCACCAATACCTTTTTGTACTTGGCTGGAATGCCTCTGGGGACAAGTGGAAAAGCAGAGTGCAGGCAGTTATAATAGATGGAATAGGACTCGTTTTGCTTTGAACTCGGAACGCTTCCATTATTGGTAGCCATGTCAACCGTGGCCCAAAGTAAACCCCTCTTCCAGGCGTTATCCACACCTCCAACACTGCACAACTAATATTGATTGGCATTCACAACATGGACAGATCATTGCTCGACACCTCCGGGCCTGTTAGCTGCCTGTAGTGAATGTTTTTAATTGAGAGATGGTGGATTTCTGTACTCTGCTCACTCTTTCTACTCTCCCTTTCCCTCCCTCCCCTCTCTGTTAAACCCCTCAAACTCAAGACGCACTCCTTCAATATCAAACACAGACGCCGTCCTCCCCTCTGGTCTCTCTGCTGTTTTCCTCCCAGTGCGTGTATCTCCGTACTTCACCCCGAGGCCTTCCATACTGTGCACCACCGAGGGTGCTGGATTTGATTGGGGGAGGGGGGGGGTCCTTGAACCTACAGGAAAGACGAAAGGGGACGTGATGATTTATTAAGAAGCAGGGTTGTAGCAAAGCAGTCATCTCGCCCCGGCTAAACCTCCGAGAAGTATTGGATGAGTCAAGCACACATGCACATAGACACAGAAGCACACATGCGGTGTAGCAGGGTATTCACGCAGCTGGGAGTTAGAGGTACCTCGGTTGAATAGGTCTCCAAGTTCAGAAAAGTAAATGAGGCTTGTTTGATGCATGCATATGAGTGTCTGCATGTGTGCCTCAGTGTGTGTGTGTGCATTGGGAATCAGTAGAGTTTTGCTCACTTGTTTGAATCAAAACTATTAGGAAAGACAATGACTTGACGGCATATGTGAAGTAATTTATGTACAAATGTTGCCAAATTGTTAGGGAAATGAGCATAGCATGTAGAGCAATTCCATTTCCAATTATCTCACATTGTGAATGTAAATGATTTTTAAAGGAGAAACATGTTGCACTTTTTTAAAATTTGTACAAAGAAATCTGGAGTGAAAGTTGCATTTTCTTGTAACCTTGTGTATTTCCATCTCTAAAAAATTATGCAGAGAGAATTACTCTTTTTGTTAATTGGTGAAATGTTGTATCCTAATATTGCCTTGGTTTAGGGGTTATGGGCCTGCCAATCATTGTTTCCTAACTAAAGGAATATCCTGAATAACCCATTTTTGAATTAAACTTTTGCTATTTTCTATTTCTATTTGCAAATGTGTTCACTGTCATTTAAGTCCTTAGAAATAAATTCACTAGCTCTAACTTTTTAGCTAGCTAAAAGTTAGTTTAACATCCAGCTTTTATGTCCAGGCTTTAATAAACTTAAAAAAATAAATATGGCCAAGATGTTCCCTAATATTTCATTTAAATTATGCAGTTCCTATCATATCATATGGCCTATAACACTATTGTGCAGTACCTAGGATGTGATTTAACATTAGCTAATGTTAGCTAGCTAAGTATGGTCCAATTTCCCTCTGGATTTTCACTAGCTATGGTTTTTGTTCAATAGTGAAGCAATCAAATGATGATGTTTTGTCACACTTCCACAGTTTGCAAAAAGTGCCAGCTGTTCTTTTATTCAAGTGATGCCAAACGTGACATCAGAGGTGATGGCTGCTGGGTGAATATGGTGAACTGTCCTTTAATTTGCTGTATTAACTACATGGGAAAATAATTTGGGAAAGAGCCACAAGTACAGCAATGAGTAAATGTCAAACTGATATAGGTCTATTAATGCTACAAGCAAACTTTGACCTTGTAGCACAAGGCAAACATACTGATAAACATGGATGTGCCTATTTTGGAAAATAATTACACGAAAGACATAAAAACACATATTTTTCAAACAAGTGATTTAAGAAAGCTGTTGTAGAGTTAATCATTTCTATTCAAAAATCCTTCTTCAGTGACCTTTCCTCACAGAGGGAATGACACTTAGCTCCGCTCTCGTTACAAAGTTTATCTTCCTATCAAGAGAGCATTTCCATTTAATTCCACTCCTTTCCCACTCTCACCTTTGATATAGTGGTTCAGTATGCAAATGATCGTCTTCATATTGTTAGTGAGGTGAATTAGCATTTGCTTTTTTGCTGTATTATCTCACTTTGGGTTTACATAAACGTTCATTGTCGATGTAGCAGCAGGACTTTGAATTATGTATGAGGCCCTTCCCTCGGCTGAAGCCTAGAAGTCAAGATCAGCATATTTTAGTTATTCGTCCATTTTTCTCAGCATATTTGGCATTAATATGTATCCCTTGTCTCAAAGTGTGTTAGTAACACCTTTTCGATGTGCCGAGTCCACGCTCTCCCTTAACACAGTCGGGGAAATGTGAAAGAACATGAGATAAACTCGCATTTATTTGTCAAAACAAGTGCAATAACTCTAGGTATTTTTGTGATGTGGAGGAAAACAGATGCATACTGGAGTGCTTTTTAGCCTCTCGTGTTAGAAATAGGTGTTATAATCCATCACCTTTGCTTATATCCTAGGCATTTACTTCATATCTTTCTACATAGTTGAGCATAATTACAGCGCTCTCGGTGGAATGCAAACCAGAATGCAAACACCGCTAAAGATTAAGTGTTTGAAGTCAATAGACAGTGGCAATAAGGACAGAGGTCTGTGTATCTACTTCAGGATAATGGGGCACATTTACCGAGCTATAACTGAAAACATTTCAGCAATAAATTAGATTGCAATGCAGAGCGTTTAAAAACATATGGCAGAGTGGGTTGAATGAATAACACTTTCTTCCTAACAACTTCCACTGAAAAGCCAATGAACACCCAGCTTCCCCTGTGGAGCTGATCAGTGGCCAACAGTATAAGACTGTGGTGTTACCGGGCAGTGCCCAGATATGAATGTGTGTGCAGCTCTCAATTCCCCCCAGGTTGCTGCTGTAAATAAAAATGTGTCCTTCGTTAAATAAGCGCTAAAGTAATATTTTGCCAGGCGATTCAACCTTTTGTGCTTGTGGAAAAAATAAATGAGACCTCTAAGTCTTCAGGAGTTAACTTCTGACACTAATTCTTTTCACACTCTGATGAAGGCGCTTGGCCAAATCCATTTTTTAGATTTCCTTGTTGGTATGCCACCCTAATAAAAGCGTTTTTAATTATTCCGATAGAGGAAGAGTGCCTTGGTATTTCCTTCTCCGTGATTCTGAGTGCAGAGTCTTGTCCGACGAGAACCTCCAGCTACAAAACTCCTTTTTTAACTCAGTCAACACGCCGGACATTGTGTCATTCACTCTCATTCTTTTGTCTAAGTACTTGATCATCAGCGTTCAATAACCTCATCAAACAGAAAATTTGAGCACCATTGAGGCGTGTAGTGCAGCAATTACTGAGAAGTAGTGGTACATTGTGTGCCCTGCTGTAGTTTATTCTATCCAATATCTACCATATTCACATTAAAGAAGGCAAACCTCCCCAGTTTGCCTTAGTTTTATTATTATTTATAATTCTAGACTCATATCTCAGACTTTGAAATCCCATGGAGCTTTTCTAATTCCAGTATGCAAGATTTCTAATGTAATGACCCTTTAACATCTGATCTTTCATAAATGGGGCAAAAATGAATGCTAATCATCAACTTCAAAAAAAAAGAGGCGTTCTAATGGGCATGCAAGTGCAGGACATTCAGAAACCATAAAGTGGCTAAGTGTATAATCAGCACTACTGCTGATTTGAATATGAACTCATGGACATCAGTCGAAAACGTCTCATAGGGGGCCTTTGTAGTGTCTTTCCTATATGAATATCCAGTGAAATCAAACCTCCAGATGTCCTATTAATTAATGTAGTTTTGATCTATCTTAGTACATCACACTGCATCAGGATATTGGCTACTGTTGTTATCTTGACCAGCTGACAGAAATGGAAATGCAGAGGTGAAGGAGAGGACAGACTATTTCTTTTTTCTGCTCTCCTCTTGAAAGATGAGTTCAGCAAAAGTGGATCATCATGTTAAGTGGGACACCTTAGGATTTTCACATATTTCTTGGGCTGATGAGTGAAAATCAACTCTACTGCTATATGATAGTGAAACCATATCATCAAAATCATATATAACCCCAGCATAAATCACATGCCCCTTGGTGCAAAATGATGTTTTGAAAGTGTTTTTTTTTTTTTTTTTTTTTT
>OMKZ01001948.1:7086-17749 GCA_900302535.1 Neoniphon sammara | reverse complement strand
GATCATGACTTCTATTAGATTTGTTATTACCTTAGAATAGAACATTAGAATGAATTAAAAAAGCACAATATAGTGATTTCACAGCAATATTACAGCTGCAGCTACTGTGTACAACGTTAATGAGAAAAACAATATTATCTTTATGGGTTTTTTAAAAGGTGTTGTGAAACTGTGTTAATGCCACTATCAACCCTGTCTGTCTGGGAGCTCGGTCTCATAAACCTTCACAAATGTTTTGTGAAGATGAAAAGCTTTGCGTGCCTTGCTCCTCTCGTGGTGACAAACCATTACTCTTACAGGAAGCTAATGGCCCATCCCTTAAACAAAGAAAATGAAACATTGCTCAAGTACCACAACGTGATAAACAGCCTTTTTGGCGGATTCCGATGCTCTTAAAAATGAGCTGTGTGTTTGATAATGAAGAGAGAATACAATTGTCTTTTTGTCCTTGGTGAATTTTTTTACTTTAGGACCATGCAACTTCCTCTGTGTTGGTAAATCTGAGGCTGGAACTAGAGTCTGTCTCCAGTGCCTATGCCTGTATTGATCCAACCCGTGTAGGATTGAGAAGAATAATAATTAGTCTTACGAACGTACCCGAGTTCCTTTCTCTCCGTTGGCACCAGGGAAACCTTGGAAACCCTGAGATCCCTGTGTGGGAGAAAGAGAGTGAGAAAGTCAGTCATTTGTGAAGTAGAAATACATTATATCCCATGTTTATAAGCTGCAATTTCCCTGTCTTATTAAAAGCAATAGGAGATGGAGTGCAGTACAAGAGCAGCAGTAGTTGACTGTTATAGTATTGGGATCCGAAGACTGATAACAAAAGGCATTCTTAAATCCCAGACTCTTTCATCAGGGAGCTTCAACCGTGTCCAACTGTCAGACTGTTTCCCTGCCTTAAAGATACTAAGACGCAGGGTATCAAGACTTCAATAAAGCGGGACTCACATGCACATGTATATTCTCTCTTTCACAAGCACACACAAACAGGTGAATATTAAGTGAAAGATTTTGGCCTACAGAATCTGTCCCTCATCCATAGGATTTTATTATTGCTCAGTCCTGTGATCATTGCGCTGCTGGCAGCACTGGACAATACTTGTGGGCTTACCTTTGGTCCTTGTCTTCCTGGGTACCCTGGCAACCCGGGAACACCAAGTTTACCCTGTCATTGAGAAAAGTCACATTTAGATTACATCAGAACTGTATGTATCCTATATTCTGCTGTCATCAGAATGACTAAAATCAAGCATACAAAAAGGGAAAACACATGCTGAAAACGGCAAAATTTATCAGAGCCAGAGCTGTGCTCAGCTCAAACTGGAAACACTGGCTCTAATAAAATATCTAAATTATTCTATTATACTCTTCTGCTATCCAGGTACAGCGTCTACATTTCATGCACACGTGCTCTGTAACCTGCACTGTGCAAATATGTCAAATTCAACTGTACTTAACAGTTAACAGGGTTACTATAGTAACCCACAACTCCTTGTGCTCATTAGCTGAGTTGCCGAGTCAGACTTTGCACGAGCCTGTAAGCATACTCTCAGTAGTAGTAGTCTACATCATTGAAGTTCACCAGTGCAGTGCTGTTCCAAGTCAATTTTTGGGCCTTAAGTGAAAGTGACAATAACGGTTTAAGCGGTCACCATGAAAACCTGAACATCTGGCCGAAAAACTCAAACTTCACTGTGTTCTAAACTGGTTCAGGACAGCAATTTTGCAACTAAAATGCAAGAGTGCAGCAGCAGTGAAATTTTTGTTTCTGTTCAGAATGATTGGAAAACTATTTCATTATTGAATCCTGCTGAGCCAGAGCAAATATGGAACTTGGCTGTTATTTTGTAGTCAGTAGTCAGTATTTGTCCGTATAATCTTCAGGCAGTGGGCATATCTGCTCAGCATCTGCAAACATCTATTGTAGGTGCAGAGGAGCGAGAGCTTACCTTCTCACCATTGGGACCAAGAGGACCAGCATCACCAGGGAGACCTGAGCGACCCTTGGGCCCCTCGGGACCATCTTCTCCCCTTGGTCCTGCTGGTCCAATCTCTCCCTGTAGACCGGCAGGCAGGAGAACATTAGTATCCAAAATTATACACCTGCATACTTGAGCATGATGTCTCCACTTTCATCCGAATACACAGAGACACTCTGATAGCAACTTGCAAAACCACATTATACAGCATATTTTGTCTTTTGACATTTTTCTTATCCTCAGGGACAAGTCATCTCATATCTTGTCATACCGCATGCATTAATTTCACATCTTGTCATATCAAACACAAAGGGAAGATTCACTTTGTACTGGAAGATTTTATATCTTCATAACATCTTTATCTTCATATTCATGTAATGTGACAGATGCAGCATAAATGGAACTAGACAACAGATTCTTCTGGTTGAAAGCACCTGTCCATTTGGGGCAATGACTGCTGCACTGCAAAATGTTGTGTTGTGTAGCTGCTTAAGGAATCAAGTGAGGCTATTTCCCCTGCTGTCTGCCACTCATAGCAGTTATAGGGGTTCTGTTATTACCTCTTTCTGTTAGAGTGCTCTCCTTCTGGGTTCCTATAGAGCCACAAGCAGGCCGCACACTAAATGACAAGGTACAAACTCACTCTGACAACCAGCCGTTGCTGCGGAGACCCAGTAGTGTGTGAAAACTATCTAGTTAAAGCGTTGTGCATAGTGCTATTCGCAAGCGTGCACACACGCACACACACACACACGTGCGCACACACACACACACACACACACTCAAGTATAGATAAAAAGGCATCAAGCAAACTGTACTTGACTTACACTTGCAAGCTTATCAAACAGAACACTTTATATTGAACACACACACACACACACACACATGCACGCGCACGCACACACATTTCATAAGCATGCTTGAAAATGAGGCATTTAGATTCCGGTCCATGCGGAGCGCCTCCTTCTCAGGCACAGGGCCTTCTCAAATCTTTGCTTTCATCCAGATCTGCTACATCTCCAGAGAACGACAGGCTGGAGCCCCGTGTCTCTCTCTCGGGTTTGAAGAGGTTTAAACTGCCATTGATTTCTTCTGCCTTTCTCCACTCGTTTATAGACAGCTTGGTCAGGGATTGGGGGTTTGATGTTTGAAGTTGGGGGCCAGGGCGCGTTATATTTCTCACTGTAAAAGGCGGTTTTCCTAAGCCTTGACAGTGTAAATCCCTGATGCAGTTTGGAGAGGGAAGCTATTCCTGGGTGCACCTGTCAAACTTGTCCTTTCCACTCAAAGTTGCTTATGGATCGGAGTGACTGGAAGGTGGCGAGGGGATAGCGAAGAAATCAGAGACTGTTCGCATACACACAGACTCTCTCTCTCTCTCTCTCTCACACACACACACACACACACACAGCCAGCAACAGGAACAACACCTTATGTTTGCTCATTACCCACAATTCCACAGTAGTCACAGAGGCTTAGGCCATAGGGGGCTAATGTGACAAGAGTGGTCGATACATTTAATCAGTGCAAGAAAAGGTCATGTCCCATTAGACCTTGTTCGATGCCTGTTTTGGGTGTATTTTTTTTAAGCATTTTCAAAGGATCTATCCAACCGGAGTTCATTAAACTAACCCAAGTGAGGGCACTAAACCGGCGACGGAGCAGTTACAATTGTCTACTCTGTTTAATTTATTGTCAATGATTTCCTGGCAGTCAAGATGTGGCTGACACATAACATCTAACAAAATAACAACAAAAAAAGGGGAAAAAAGGAAAAAAAAAAAAAAAGAAAACGTCTTACCCTGTCACCCTTGATACCCATGTCTCCCTTGAAGCCAGGGAAGCCGTCCTCTCCCTAGGAGCAAGAAAATAGAGGAGACAGAAAAGGCAGCATGAAATGAATGGAACAGAAATGCATGATACAAATGTTGAAACTGATCTGTGTGGTGTTCACACGTCATCTCACACACACACACACAGATGTGAATTCTTCTCAAAATTCCCTGTTGCCATAGAAACTCGATTTTTATACCGACCGACAAAATTCAGATAGGCGACCAAGTGTGAGATCTACAGCGTACAATCAAGATTATCACTATCATTATCATGACCATGCTTCCAAGATTTTATCACTGCCTCCACCATGATCATTGTCGCCATTATCATCTTCTACTTGTTAATTTATTTCTCTGTTTCATTTGGAAACATCCACGGTAAGGACACGGCATTCGAGACTCTCAACAGTCTGCACTCTCTTACTGTACCTTTTCACCCTTGTTCCCTTTCAGACCTCGTACACCATCGGCTCCCTGCAAGGACAGACAGACGTTATTGACTGATGAGAGCAGTAGTGGACAGAGGAGACAGGTTGCACTGTGCAGCGCTGGGAGTGAGCGTCAGTCACTTAAAGCAAGGGGTGTATTCACATAAATATGACAATTACAGATCCCATAGGTAAGGTTTGCAAAATTCAAAATCAGAAAAGTTCACTGGGAATCAAGGTAATATGAGAGCTTCTGTAACTGACAGCATCAGCATCACTTCCTCAAAGGTTTGGAGAGTGCTACGGATTCAGTATTGCATGTATGCAATTCTCTTCTGTTGTACCCATTTCAAATCCAATGTTTCATATCTTAGAGATATGTCTTGGCCACAGCCGGCGCACTTGCCCAGAGAGAGGAGGCAGTTAGCGAGACTTCAAACCCTGTAACAGGGGACAGTTAGCTGGATGTCAGGCCACTGACTGGTGTGATCTTCTCGCTCAGTGGATGCTTTAATGACTCTGACCTGTCAACCCTCTGTGCAAGGATTATTTGATGGGATTTCTTTTGTCTCTGCTTCATCAGCTGGTAATGACACCAAATCAGCAGGAGGGTTGAGCGCCTTAAGCCATTAGGTCTTATCTTCCACCATGTTCCCAACTACAGACTAACCCCAGCCTCACCCTGTACGAGCCAAGATATGAGGAATGTAGGTTGTGCCGAGATTAACCTCCCGCTCTTGATCATTGCCTTACTGATTTTTTTTTTCAAGCAACTGAACCTTTCTAGATATTTTTTTTCAAGGGAATTTACTGAAAAAAATGGGATTCTAATTTGCAAAACAATAGCTCTTTACAAAATTAAACAAAATTTGAATGGTTGGACTAATGTTGCAAATCATAAACCAGCATTTTTCAGCACCAATTTAATTACATCATGGGCAAATATTACCCCATAATATTTCTTAATTGCAAGGCGCCGCTAGGTAATAATATTAAGAATGAATTTCAGAGTAGCCAGTAACAAATAAACTCACCTTCACGCCTCTGGGCCCAGGATATCCAATGGGTCCTTGAGGGCCAGCAGGGCCCTGGAGAGAGATGCGCATTTGGTCAGGTGGTCTTGTTACACACAAATGCTAATTTAATCTACATGGATGCAATCTGTTTTATGCAAATACGTATGAACCAAGGGAGGAAACAGAGGGAGGTGAGAAAAAACAAATAAACAGACATAAAACGAACAAAGAAAAGTGTAAGACAACATAACACCACAAAAAACACACTTGGAGGGAAGGAAGGGAAATTTACCATGTGTCCTTTCTCTCCAGCAGGTCCTTCCTTTCCAGGGTGACCCTGTGAATTATTAAGAGAAACACTAATTGCATCTCATGCCAGGATAATTACTATCATAAATACTACACTACTCCCTATTACTGAGGGATTAAGTTGTAAAACTATTGGATGATGTATCCAACTGGAAAAGGCCATTTGAATAAGAACCTTCAGAGTTCAATCTCATTTGGGATTTCTCCTTAATGCACAGTATTACAGAGGCACTACAGGCTATTACTGGGCTCTTAAAAGACAAGGCGGTCTCGGAATTCACAATACAGAACACACACACACACACACACACACACACACACACACACGTATCTATACACGAAAGTACACAGTTTCATAGTCAATTACATTCTCACACACACCCATACGCACAATACAAAATCCCAAGACACAGAGAGACATACTTCTAATGCACACATGGATATCCAATGATAAAGAGTTGAGGGAAATTGATTGCATTCTCTTGAGACAAAGGCTGTGCAATGTTTCACACCGGTTTTCGGCAATGAGAAAGAGAGGAGAAGGGAGGAAGCAGAGGCGAGGGAGCAGAGGGATTAGGGGCATAGGGCGACCGAGGAGACTGAGAGAGAGAGAGAGAAGGCTGAGGTTGATAGACGACGGAACAAATGAATGAATAAAAAAAGAAGTGTGTAAATGGGGTAGAGCTATTTCTACTCTACTCTAAAAAGACTTTGAGAGCCATTAGAGAATTGGGAGACGTCATATAGTGCTCTCTCTCATCTATCTCGCTTTTTTTTTTTTCTTTCCCGCCAAGTCCCCCTGCTTCTCACAGCGTCACCCGTTTGAACGTCTCCCCGCAGCCTTTATCTCGCCCTACAGCTCCTCATCTCTCACATCGTCACTCTCTTCTCCCTCTCTTCCAGATGCCACCTGGTGCCTCGCAAGACCCACCTGTCATTAGCACAGGTGCTTCTGTGAGGGGGATGGGAGGGAAAGATGTGCGCGCGTGCGTGTGTGTGTGTGTGTGAGAGAGAGAGAGAGAGAGAGAGAGAGAGAGACTTCAAAACAGGCTGCAAAATATGTTGATTTTTGTCACACATTAAGGGAACGAGGTGACATCGTTGGATGAAAAATATGAAGAATATGTATGAATGTATATTCCTCTAAAACTCAATTTTTAATGAATAATTTCTATTTTGTTCATTTATGTGTCCTCACCTTCATAAATACTGAAATACTGAAACTCACTCTACATCAGAGAGGGAGATAAAGAGATGTTATTGATAATAATGATATTAATAACACTAATGACACTAGTACTAGTAGTAGTAATAGTATATTAAAACTACTGCTACTGGTGCCTCTACTACTACCAGTAATAAAAATAATCTTGATTTATTGAGCAGCTTTTGTAAAAACATTTTGGCTATTTTGTACTGTTACTTAATTAATTACTTTCCAAGGAAAGTAATTAATATTTTCAATATACCTTTAATGTGTAAAGTGGTATTTGTTAGTTTATGATCGTTTAAATTGTGTATACTGCTTCTGCAATGCGGTCTCTGATACTGTAAAGGGTTGTGTCGATGAAGTCAGTGAGAGAAAGAGAGAGAAAGAGAGAGGGAGGCTGCTTTTGTTTTGCATGTGTGTATGTGTGTGTATGTGTGTGTGTGTGTATATGTGAATGTCTTTCACAGGGTCACACACTCACCGGTGGACCATCAGCTCCTGGCATTCCTGGCAGGCCTGGCTTTCCAGTTGGTCCCTGATAAGAAGACCAGACAAGATATTAGCACAGCTAATCTGTCACAGTGTAAGACATGACACGGGTATGAAAAGCATTATGTGTCCTAATTCCCTGGTTCTAAATAATCTCATTTTCCAAATTCTAGCCCAGTTTCACTAAAACATTGTGACATATAGAAATGTTTCACTTCTCAAATTGAATCCACATCTGTCACTATGCGGCAAAACAAATGAGGGCCACACACACCATGTGCTACCGGGACAAGTAATCCTATGAAAATTGGGTTTCGGAAACTTTGGTATGGAAGATATTAATGGCCTGTTGATGCTCTCCAAAAGAGGAAATTTATTGCAAACACTATCCAACTGACAAACAGTTCACCCCTCTGATGCTACAGCCCCAAATAATGTTTCCCAAGAATTACAGAGAGAAGAACTTGGTGCAAAACTCATTTATTGCATTTATTTTATTTCCTTCATTTTGTTTCAACAAATAGCAAATAGCTTTTTAATATTTAATTTGTTAAGCGGGAAAAACAATATCTTCATTGTTCATTCTCCAATTTAAACTATGTAATAGTACACTAAATACAATCCATATAATTTGGTAAATGTGATTTACCCAAAATTGGATTAAGACGTATCAGGATTAAAATCTATCTGTTCTGTCTACTAGGCACTATTTGGTCCTGCATCTGGAATGAGGACATGTTTGCATAATAGTCTGATAAGCATTTGGGAATGAATGAGATAGTGGCTTGGCTTTTAGCTCATGCAAATGAATGGAACAATTTCCTGCAATTTTATGGAATTTGGGTCTCTGTCTATTAACATTTTATCAAGTTGGCAGTTTTGCTTGTGGAGTTGCAGGAGATGATTATTTTATAATAGATAATTTTAAACTCATTCCCCGGTCATGCAACATCTATGGCTCTTACCTTCTCTCCTGGAGGTCCAATGGCTCCCTGGGGACCTGGAAGTCCCTGTGGAGAAGATACAAAATGCTGATGTTTTTCTCTTTTGGATGAGAGAAAATTACATAACTGACAGATAGCACAACAACATCTTAAGATTTCTTCTGCAGCCCTGATCAGAATGGGCACAGTTTTAAAGCCAAAAGGAAAATCTGTCCATACTAACCTGAGCACCTGGGTTGCCTTGCTGTCCAGGGGGACCTGGCTCTCCTTGAGGCCCCTGAGAAAAAAATGAAGCATTTTGTTTTAGAAATCTCAGACTTCCATTCCTAATGGAAGAAACCACTGAACTTCAAACTCAAAAACACCTCGAATCTCAGATAATTGACAATCATTTATGTTCCCCCCAGTCCAGTCTGGGAAAGATGTGGATCTTCCATCTCTCCCTAATTGGAGCATCCCCAGTAGACAGGTAGCTCCATACAGGCTTTCTCTCATTATGACCAGGCAGCCCAGAAATGGACCTGGAATAATAGACCTGGCAATGGTGGACTTCTCAAATGGGCCTAAGTACCGACAGTCTATTCTTCATTATCTGCAAAGTATCTTCTGAGTGCACGTCCGTGTGTGTGTGTGTTTGAGAGCGAGAAAATGAGAGCTTATGAGACAATACTGCACATCTGAGGGTGAAATAAAGAGGAAGAAAATAAATTGGTACATATTGAGAGTCTGTGACAGGTGTATGAGGGTGTGCGTATGTGTGCACTGGGGAGGTCACCTGTTTTTTCCCTTGTTTGTCTGTGTGTGACAGAGGAATAGTGCCTGATATTATATATTAGAAGTGCAATCAATTTCCACTTCACTTACAATGTTTCCTTTGGGTCCAGGGTGGCCATCCATTCCAGTGACGCCCTACAGCAGATGAGACGAACACACCAATCAGCACATGCAGAGCACACACATTGGGCCAAGACACTAAATCTGCAGCACACCAAAACCGTATCATGCTTGTCTTTTTGGTGCACTTCATCCCATCTGTTAAATGTCAATCAAATGAAGAGAAATACAGAGACAGATTTCTTTTATGTAACGCAGCAGAGCTGTTGTTTACTAGCCATCGTTTGCCTGTTGCATCCTCACCTCACATGCTCTATGCAAATTGATTTAGTGTGTGATTTATTGTCGCTGTAATTTTTAACATCATGCAAAGAGATAGCGTCTTAAAATAAGACAGCTGATTGATGTGCATTGTCTATGTGAAATTTAATCTAATGAAGCAATAAAAGCATAGAGTAAACTGGAATTCAGGGACAGATTTACACAGATCCCTTCAAAAGTGAAGCTAAACCCAATAATGTGTTTATGTGTGCTGGATATATTGAATTTTATATTTCCCTGTGGGTGTTGTTTGTTCCTTTTGTTCCTATTTCCTTTGAGATGTTTAAAAAATGGGATTTTGCCCCATAAACAGTAAATCTATGGAAAACAATGTGGATATGAAATGCCAAAAGGAGGGCATGTGGACTCACAGGGGGTCCGGGAGGTCCCTGAGGTCCCTTTGGTCCAAGCAAACCGCGAGGTCCCTGGGGAAAGAGGGGAATGAGATTTAGAACGATATCAGTGCTACTGAAAGAATTCATGAATTATAAAACATGTTCAGCTAAATCAAGTTTGAGAATTAAACCTCTGGAAACATTCTGACTTATCAAGTGTCCTTGCCTTATTCCACAGAGTCAGATTGTGAAGGAAAAGCTGAAACTCCTTGTTTTTTTCATGCTTTCATTTCATGTGCCTATCAAAGAATGTTTTGGATTGCAGTGCTATGGCTCACAGTTACAGTTACCTAACAAGAAGTATTGTCCTGGCAGCATGAATCCAAACCAATGTAGCACACCCTGGTGGTCAAAATAAATAATAGCAATAGACTTCAAGGGCTTTCTGATGGTTTCTCACTCCCTATCTTTTCCTCTCCATAGGGAATTTCCTGCCTAAGAGAGTGGGAAGCTATTATAACGAGCCTGGTATGAGCTGCCTGAATTTCTCACCTCTACCTCTTCTTGTATCAAGGAAGCCTGATCAACACACATTTCTATGCAATATTTTGCTTAAAAATCTCCATCCATATGGATTAAAACAGTCCCCACGATCTGCAGATGATATATGTTATCATCAGGCTTCATCATTGTTCACTAACACAGTGACACGACGAGAGCGGGACCCGAGCTTTCTGTAAGAATCGGTGTAATATTGTGGGATAATGAATGCGATCACTCACTGGTTCACCAGGGAGTCCCCTGGGTCCGATCTCTCCATCATCTCCCTGGGAAACAGAGAGAGGAGAACAGGTCAGACTGTGGCACAGACAAGCACATGAATGACAATAGGGGAGAGGGTGAAGATGAGTGTGTGTAGGGGGGTGTGATGCAGTGAGACTGGGGGAGATGGCAAGACAG
>OMKZ01001942.1:7844-19384 GCA_900302535.1 Neoniphon sammara | reverse complement strand
AGTCATTTTCTTTTTCTTTCTCCTTTAACAGTCAAAATAAAGGTGCTTCAGTGGCCATTTAAGCCATAATTTCAAATGGTTTAGGCCATTGTAAGGAATATCGTTCACTCTACACAAATTAGGAAACCCAAGCAAATGTGTAATAATTTTATCCCCAAAACAACTGTGTCGGGGACATTATGGATTCATCTCAACTACTGCCACATCCACCACTACAGATTATGGCTGCGAATTCTAGAACTAAAATACAGTTTTTTCACATTATTCCCTCAAATTCTGTTGTGTAAATGTGACCCCTATAGGAGGAATGCTATTGATTTTGGTGACCCAATGACCTTTCCTCTAGCGCCAACATCAAGCCATACTACCCTGCTGTTGTTCACCAACAGCACACGTCTAGTTCTCACCAGATTTTTTTTTCATTAAGCGCTAAAAAGTAAGACCACATAAAAACTTAAGTCAATGTGATGCAGTCGTGTCCTCAATTAAAAAGCCTCTCATGTTATCTTTAAGACAAAGGTTCAAAGTGCAACATGCATTCTGACATCAATAAATGATTACCACATTCATTTTGAGACATTAGTACAACTGGCCTCAGCAAATGAGACCACTGACAAGCAAATTGGCAGTCTCTACCAGCTTCTACACTGCATTTACACTGTGTGCCACAGATGTCCTCTACAATCACTAAATTTGGGGTTGTACATTACTGTTGAACTGGGTTTCCGCATCATGTTTGCCTTGGAACATGGCTCATAGGACTGCAAAATGGATTCAGAGTCGAAGCAACAAAAAAATCCTGAAGCAATCTCTACTCTGCTTCAACACATGGATGCGACCAATTGCTAACCACTCCATTTGTGCAGGGAAGACGATGCTGATTTTACAATGCTTCTAACAACTTTCACCAACTTCTTCACTGCCAGGAAGCATGTTAGCTGGATGTCTTTTGAGGGCAAAGTGATTACAGCAGTACTGAGATATTCAGAAGAGTATGACCCTTTGCTCCCTACGTTATCTATTTATTGTTTTTGCATAAATGTAGGGTATAATTACCTCTACGAAGCAAACTCTAAGTAACAAAATATCTGGCTAGGATGAAGTTGATCAACTTCCACCTGTTAACACTTCAAACTAGAAGAGTGTGCTCAGTAGAGTGCAGATCTCCACCAGGCGTGTGTGGGGACACAATGTGTATATAAAGTAGATAGTTGTTATCGCTTTGAGCCGCAACTCGTTGTAGAGAGGGTGAGAGGGGTTTTCCATGATGGCACTTTTTACAGTGTTGTTCTCCCATGTGTCTAATCTGTGTTCTGTTGACTTTCTTCTTCAGCAGTGTGTTTTATAAACTCGCCCAGGAAATGCAACCTATTAGATTGATAGGCCAGTAATATGTGAAGAGAGAAGGGGAGATAGACAGATAGACAAACAGACAGACAGATATTTCAAACTAGTATGTGCTACCTTATTAAAAAGTAAAAATCTGGCCTCACTACTTGTTCACTAGAGGCTTCTGTAATATTTATTCTCTTCCTTTCCTTGTCCACCAGTCATCTCCAGCCCATATCCAGCCCCTCTCTGCTTTACTTTTCACACCAAGCTGGATCCCATCACTTTGTTTGAGAATAAAATGTATAGGAAGAATTTGATCCCAGTGCTGCTGGTGGACTTTGCCCAGAAAACCAGCGAGATCTATGGTAATATTTGCTTTGTCTCGCTTTGGGCTTCAGACACCTCAATGATCTGATATCAAAATCAAATACAGACTATAATAAACTGTAAAATACAAGCTAAATATAAATAGACTTACATGCTACTAGACACTTCAGATAAAACTCTATGGTGTTTCCAAGGCAGGTTGAAACATGATTTACAAAAAAAGAAAAAAAAAAAAAAAAAAAAGATCAGCAGATAGCTGGGGTAACCTGATTTGAGGTTCACTGACTGGCAATCAGCTGTTTCACACATTCAGCTGACTGCATCAGCAGCTCACTGACAGCCAACTGATTTTCATCCGTTACTAAAATTTATACTTAGTTGACGTCAGTGGCTCACTGACAATCGGCTGATTGATGACCAGCTGAGCTTCATCCAGTCATATTCATACAAGTGTTCAAAGCGATCTATATAAGCTGTTAGTTCTCATCCTTACTCTTCTGATTTTCATGCTGATGCCAGATGCTGCAACTCCCTCCACCACCCAACATCCCTCTGCTGTTTTCAAGTAGGCTGGATCATGGTGGCCAACTACAATTTTATCCTCAAGCATATTCACTATGCCTATTGCTATCTCTATGCTATGGTTCATATAATTCACTATACTCAGTGTACAAAATGCTCCCAGCGCATTTCCTTGTGATGTAAGGAGCTTCATCAAAGCTCTTCACACTGCGCAGTGAAGCCTTGTAGTGAAAAGTAATCTACTCTATCTTTAGGTTTTTTGCAATAGTATTTCATAATGAATTATGGGTATAGATGACATTTTTTTTTTTAAATCTGTTATATTACAGGATAAATTCCCAAAGTTTCCATACCCTTGCATATTTTCCACAAATTTGCCAAAGGTCATTTATAATGCATTAATAACTCTACACAGACTTATGCAGAGCTTGTAGCAAAATTACTGCTGCCTCTTGTAGATGAAAGTGAGATATTAAAAATCCACAACACTCCAAAAATACAAGATCCACACCAGATGCTTCAAAAGATCCACAATATGCTTCTTCCTGGTGCATGACCAGACCATCAAGTCAGCTCCGCAGTATTTAGGATCATATGTAATCGAATTAAGCTTTTTTAATCTTATAGTCTATAATAGGCCATCCCCAAACTCAGTAATACCCTTGAACTGATATTGATTTTGGCCTTACTTGAGAACAGTCCCAAAACAAAAAGATCAATTTGTCTCTGGTAGACTGGCCCTGCATGATAAATTCATCCACTGCAAGTAAACTTGGCCTTAATAAACTTAGTTCCCATTTTGTTACAGGCTATCACAAAACTTAAGAGAAGAATTTTAATCTGTTTCTTCACACCAGATAAAGCACTTCCTCTTAAAACGACAAGAAAACGCACTTTCAAAACTAACTTCTTGTGGCTAAACAGGCAAACCTTTGCTTCATAAACAGTGCAGGACAGCTGAATGAAAATACACTTCAAATAAATATGGTAGTTGAGTTTGTAAGAGATTTTTTATCTCCAGGTCTTATAACTGAATACCACCATAACATTAAAATTATATTCAGCACCTTTAATGCAGCTGTTAAGGTTCAGTGATTAATAATGCTGAACACTCACGTAAATGTAAAGAATGGATATTTTTCCCCGATGTCAACAAAATTAAGAACAAAATAAATTATAGAGAAAACAAATCACCTCTTGACTGTCATCAATTTAGAGAACAAACATTTTAGGGCTCTGTTTATTATATGAGAGCCTTGTATCATCTAGACATAACACCATCTAGATTCCTAATGAAATTTATTGTGTCACCTCACTGCCCACTGCCCCTTTTCAATCACATTTCAAACATAGAAACTCCCATGTCTTTTCAAAGTATGGGACTAAGTTGTTAAACAACGTATTGATTGCATTACGGCCCAGCCACACTGCTGCCATCGGGCAGCCACTGACCAAACTCTCCCTTTAAAATCAATCGACCCTGCTAAACTGGCTGCATCACGTCACATCTGACCGGACTGTCCAGAATCGAGATTTGCCTAGATCCAGCTCCTGATGGCTGACACTAGTGTTCATTTTATTATAAAAATGGGAAAATAAATGTTAAAAAACTGTTAACAATTATGATCTGACAATACATAAACTATACATGAAGAGAATAGCGTAAGCTACTGTGTGTTATTTCATTTCATAAAATTCAAATGCAGTTATCATAACTAGTTTTTGCTGGACAATAAAAAAATAGAATTGTGTCTTTCTCTCTTTGTGTCCATAGACAGTCTCTAGCTCTCATGATTGATTCTGGTCCTTCAAGTTATTTCATGTAATGTACACTTAAAGCCGAGACTTAAAACCTTATGTGTTGACTTTGACAATGTTGACCACAACAAGCCAATTAATGATGCAGGGGATTCAGACACTGCTCTTAATTGGTCTGTATCACATCTCAGGCAGCTCTGTTACCTTGGCGACCTCAGTGTTCTCAGTACAATTCAGTTACACCCTGTTTTGTTGTCTAGATGCTCCCCTTGGACCTCCTTGCTTTAAACATCCAACATTAAATGTTGGATATTTCAACATAATGCTGAAGTTATGTTTTGATCACCAAATGTAACTTTTACAATTTAAGAAGTGTTTGCTATTAGTATTACACTGGATGCCAGAAATGCAGGGACTATAGAGGCTTTTGACGGAATGTTTGTGTAGTTCTCTGTCTTCCAACATGGCTGCCTGTAACATAGCAACCACTTTTTTGTATATGGCAATGGAAGAGACACCGGTTGCTATGTGTTGATATATGAGCATTATATCATCAAAAACATAATAATTTGTTGTCTTGTTACTGGATCTTGTAACCAAGTCTTAGTTGAACAGTAATATCATGCTTTTCCAGTTTTTACTGATTCTACCACAACACAGAAATTAGGCATTCTCTTCTGAAAGTGGTTGCCAATGGTTACAGGCAGCCATACTGGAAGAAAAAGACCTACACAAACATCCCATGCAAAGCCCCTACTGCTGATGCTGGTAACTAGGAAAATCAAAGACGATGATTTGAAGATCTTAATTCTGACAGTTTAGAAATATCTAAATCGGGTCATTTCTATATTTTTTTCTTTTTTCTTTTTAAGTACCCTGGGCAGGTTTGCTGTGTGCAGGTGTTCAACGCCCCGCTTCACACTCACAGTTACTCAAATTCACACCTGGGAGCTGTCCAGTACAAACCCAGTCTGACACTGGGGCGGTTCGGTGCCTTGCTCAAGGGTTAATGGTACTATGGGAGGCAAGAGCAGCACTAATCAACTCCACCAACCAAGATTATTCGTGCCAGTACGAGGGATCGAACAAGCCACTTCTCAAACCTTCAGCCATGGCTTTAACTTTGAGAACGTCTTGCATCCTCACTGTGCCTTTTCTTTCCTGTTTTAACACTGAATTCATGCCTCAACTCAAAGCTTTACTTTGTCAATGATAATGTAACTTACACTGTTCGCACTTTCAGCAACATTTCAGTTGTAATATCACCCAACCTTACTTTAATCTCAAAAGTGCCAATCCATGCGCTACCATGTGACGTGACTTGAGGGTGTGCTCACCATGTTGTCACAGCAGAACCGCGGGCAGCCACTTCAAAAAACTCTCATCCACAAACTACCATTTGAACGTTATAGGATCCTGAACACAGTCGTTTGAGAAGGTAATGTAATCCGTTTTGAGGAGCTCTGATAGCTAAAATTTTTCCAGGGCAACAGAAGATTTTCAAGGAAATTTTACTTTTTCTCTCATTTTCCATGATTCTTCTGTGACTGGAAAATTAGTTAACTGTTTTCCAGGATGTGTGGGAACCCTGTTAATCCTTTCATTTTAACATCACTCAGTACTATACATGTAAATATTATCATAGCTATTAATATCAATAACTGATTTGACAAAGGTTTAGAGAAAATCCTACACAGGTTACCTTTAAAGATACCTGAGTGTACTCCTGGAATAGTAGGCCTGGTAGGGCAGTGGCCCTTCTCTCTGTTTTGACGAAGATATCTCTCTCGCAGGCGGTACTTCTGGCCCACAGAGTCCTTTGTCTCTTCACAGTCAGGCTGCTTCCCCCTGTGTCTGAAGTGACCCTCTCCTCTCCTGGGGAATGGTTAAATTTAGAAAATCATATTTTAACCTGCTAAAAGTGAACCAGATAATATTTTGGCCATGGCCTCTCAAAAAAGATTTTAAAAAAACCTAGCCTGGCAAAAGATATAATCTGATGTTGTACACACCTCTCGCAGGTGCAGCATTCACACATTTCATTGCCTTCACCAAAAAAGCTGGCACCATAGTAACACGTGATCTCCTCCCCAGGTGAGATGGGTCGGATCACCTCAACACAAGCACCATTCTTCTCACCAGGGACAAACTGGGTGGGACAAAAGAGAAAAATACAGAGCAAAAGACAAAGACAAAGGTTTGTTGGCCCATGGGATATAAAAACACAGCAGTAAGGAGACAGAGCAGAGAGGAAGCAGTGAAAGGAAATTATTTCAGGAGTTTAATTTTGTACTGATATACATGATTACCACAATACTATATCTCAAATGATTATGCAACCAAAGTGAGCATTTTTAAGTCATATATATGTCATCATGTCACAACAACATGCGGTATATGTCATTCACTCTGTAACTGCACAACCTCTCAGGTATTTGTGATCAATGGTTGCTAATGATTATGATTGCTAATGATTACCTTGCAGTTTGGTCTGCAGTCTTCAGCCCACAACGAGAAACAAAGAGCCACAACATGAGAGAAAGGGAGAGATAAACATTTGTAAGTTATTAATTTAAATCACAGAGATGAATAAGGGCACAACATTTTGCTGATCATCTGACTTGCACTTGATTCATTTTCACCGAGGCTCAAAGCTAAGCTGATTAACTCTGAAACATTATTAAAAGATCTTGTCGGGAGGTGACCTCTATACATGAATGGATGGAAGAATTAACTCGCAAGAAATTGGACTGGATCACCAATTTCACTGGACCTTTTGTGTTCCCTAAAACTCAGTACACACCATATGATGACAGATGGCCTGTGAAAATAAAGTTGCTTGGGCTTATCTGCTGTAATGACTTAAATGCCTGCTAAAATGTTTTTGTAATGAAATTAAGAGTTTAAAGCACAGGGCAAGGCGGTTTTTAATTTATTTCTTTATTACTATTAATGTTTATTCCCCTGATACAAATATATACAGTGACTTAAGAAAATATTCACTCCCTTTAACCTCCACACATTTACTATAAAATTAATCTGCAATAAAATTAATCTCAAATACATTTATGCATGTTTTTGGTCTAAAACTCTGACAAAGTACTCTTCTATCCAAGTGGAGTTGAATTATGAAAGCAAAGGGCATGAATTCTTCAGTGCCTCTTTCTGTCAAATTTATTAATTAATTTCATAGTAAACTAAGACAAAGTGCTCTATTATTGCATTGTCTGGCATTTTTTTCACACAGTGGTGAAGAGGATAGTTTCCTGAAACCCTAGGAACTGAAATCAAATGTTATCAATAAAGTGACCAAGATATTCCACACTGTGCTGCTGCATTACACAGCAGAGCAGAACATATACTGAAAAATTATTAATTAATGGCATTATTAAGTGTTGAGTGGGCCTTCACGTGCTTTTTTTTTTTTTGCTTACTAGCATAAGAAACATATAATCAAATCAAATCTGAAAAGAAAATACATACCAAATGTCATACTATTACATGGAGATGAAGAATGAGCAATATTATCAAATGTTTTTGGAAGTTGTTTTTATATGTTTTCTCATGTAAGTTTCCACTTCACAGACAAAATATAAATTTCAGACCAAAAATTCCATGTAAAACTGCTAAACTTCTAAATGAATGTATTATTAAGCACTTTTTTAGCACAAGAGAATGTGGAAAAAGTCAGCGGGGTGAAGACTTGGCAGCCCGACCAGGTGTGACGGCCTGGCGGAGGTGGGCACAGAGAAACACACTCATGTCGAACACTTCAGCTAAGATGGAAACTCGCTTAAACCTAAGACTTTACAGTTACAGAACAAGATTAACACTGGAGATCAATGGAGGAATTCAAGAGCAGACATTATGCAAACGTCATAGGTGCTCCAATGATATCCACTGTGCGGTGATCAGTGCCAATTCAGCTCCCAAACACTTGTGCTATGATCCATAAAATAGTCTGTCCTGACATGGATACTTACATGACACTTAAAACTTTTCCGGGAGGAAAAATATGTCCTGACGTGAAAATACTGGAACGCCGCCATTGGTGAAACTCAGTTATTAAACATTTTGTTTATAAGAGAAGCCCTGGCAATGAAGGTTGAATATCGTTCTGTTTTATCTCACCCAACCTACCGCAACATTCTTTCTTTCATTCATTCTGTAGTCTATTTTCTACTTGTTCGCTTTTTTTTTTTTCACTGTAGAAGGGTATACAATGGCCTAGGGCTGAACGATATGGTAAAAATGAATAAATTCAATTATTTTGACAGATAGTAGTTGTGATATGATTCACAATTTTAGTGAGAATGCTAATTTTTGCACCATAATTTTCATTTACACTGGGAAAAAAAACTTTTTAAATGATGATGTGACTGACAATACCATTTGTAGGCCAGGGCATCTCTGTACCACCACAATACATGATTTGTAAGTGGCATTTTGTCACACATCTTACCTTTGTCAAAAAATTACAGTGGTTTAAATGCATTTGGCCAAATTGCAATTGCAATCTTTTGATTAAAGGGTTAGTTCAGGTTTGTTGAAGTGGGGCTGCATGAGGTACTTATCCATAGTCAGTGTATTAGCTGCAGCAGATGCCGGTTGGCGTGCCCCCAGTTTGGAGAAGCAGGCAGGAGAACCTGCACAGAAGCTAAGCCATGTACTGCTGTGGAGGGGGGCAGCAAAAAAAAAAAAAAAAAAAAAACAACTTATTTTAGCCACCTAAAAAAGGCCTACCTAAAAAAAAAAACAATATCAGTGTAAGTGTATGCAATATTTAGAATATTTTTACTGCTTTATGGTCCAGCCTTTCCCTTTGGCACTACGTTTTCTTAAATGTAATACAGTGCACGGCACAGGTGCGATCATGTAGGAATATGGAAGTGCTACAATTGAGAAAATGTAGTGCCAAAGGAAAGGGCCTGTCTGATGGCAATGTAAAGTGGTGAAAATATTCTAAATATATAGCTAAATATACACTTCTCCACACTGTGGGCGTGCAGAACGGCATCTACTGTAGGTAAGACACTGACTATGGATAAGCACCTCATACAACCCCACTTCAACAAAGCCGAACTAACCCTTTAATTGTTCAGCCATAGAATGCCCTGTGCAAAGTCTGATATAATGAATAAATGCAATAGATTCACAACATTTGGTCATTTGGTCCAACATTTGGCATCAAATACAGAATGGTATGAAGGACTGTGAAGTGAGCAGCAGCTGGATCAGTGCTCATACCAGTTCTGAAAATTTGGTATTGGTGCATCTCTGGTGTGTGTGGATGCAGACTGACTCACCATGGTTAATAAAAGCTGCAGGCCCGAGCCAGAGCTGAGCGCAGCGTTTGCGCGTGGAGTACATCACACTGAAGTCGTTGACTCCTGCCCTCAGAACAGCACTGTCGGCGGGGCTGAGCTCTGCGATGCAGCCCAGCAGAACCTCCACCCGCTCACCAACAAACCTGCAGCAAATTATAAGAGCCACATTTTAACTGTAACACACACAGACAGAGCGTTGTCAACCCCAATGTGTTAAATTGTGCAAGTCGCTGTTCGACCACACACTGCATCAGTAAACTCCATGTTCTAAGTGTGAGTGATTACCAGTGCCTTGTTGCTGTTATCTTTGCTCCGTTGGTCTCCGAGGAGTATCTGTCGCAGGACTCTAGCTTGACACCGCTATCCAACAGGAAGGCACTGAGGTAGCGATACACCTGCGGGCATCAGGGATGGTTTCGATTTATGTGCTCTCACACTCGACAAACACAAATTCAAGAATCTGTGCTACAGTCCTGCAAAACTAGTGCAGGTGTAGCAAGAGGAGAGACGTCAAATCCATAGTACAGAATTTGCCTACTACTATAATGACACCTTTTTGTTCTTTGTATTTCATGTGAACATGGTTTTAATGTGACTTTATGCACTATGATGAGAAACACTGTTTCAGATTTATGCTGTCTAGGTTAAAAGAATAACACTAATCGCAGACAGAGGGGAACAAAAGCTCACGTGTTGTCTCAGCAGCTCCTGTCGATGGCTTCCCAAACTGTTGAAGTAGTCACCGGCCAGTTCCCCCACTGTCAGCGCCTCAAATGTAGCCTTGAAGTCATGCGTGCGCTGGAAGCGCAGCAGAGTCTCCTTGAGGTTACCCCATCTCCGGATCTCTGGTGGAGGACTGGAGGGAAGACAAAAGACAAAAGGGGATATCATCACACCAGGAGAGAAAAACAGTTGAAGAGTGTCATGTAATCATTGTCTGTGTAGTCCAGGGTGTCTGTTTATGTTTAATTTTAGGAGACTGCATCGCTGTGTTCACGCTTGACAGCAGGTGTGCTGTCCCTTTATTTGACCGTATTTGTCGTACATTTATTCCATTGACTGCTCTTTCCTCTCCTCTCTGCACAATGAATGTTTCCAGCTAACACATTTTTTTAAATAAAAGATTTAAAATTTTTAAATAAAAAATACAATGAAACACAAAGTGTAACTGTAGGGTCTAGAGATAAGACAATATAAAAATTCAAAATCTTGATTATCATGACAAAAATGATCACGTTTTCATTTCACCGCGAAAATCACCACTGAAAACAGTTCTATACTGTGAACTAACTTCAGTTTTCCTGATGATATGCATATCCTTCAGCACATGGCTTTGCATGAAGCTTACTTATCTGTCATGTATTTTAACATTATTTCTAGCTGTATCCTGTATTTTAACACATTCATACCTTTGCATGAAGCTTTCTACTCTGTGTGTTGTACTTTAAGAACAACCTGCCGAGGGATATTTACATTTATTTAAAATGTTCATCAACATGCACTGTCCCTAATAAATAATTAAATCTCAAATTATCAGTACTATGAACTGTTTGCATTAAAATAATTACACAACCAATGCCATATATTAACATAAGAAATACACAACACAAGCTTATCAAATACATTGTGGATGATACACGCCTTGGCCATGAGAGGCATGCACCTTGTGTACTTGGCATATAAGGAGACATGAGTGGTTAATGCTGACTTTGGTTGATGCTGGACTGCACTTATCAAAAACGGTTGTGATAGTTAAATTTATAAACAATGTAACTAACTGAATATATTATTATGGTTTATGGTAAAACCAGTATCCGCTCTACCCCTAGTGGTGTCTGTCAAGTTTCTCTATCTTTCATAAAAGAGACTTTTTTCCAGGACTAATGGAGACTGTTTGCTCAAATCAGGTCGTATAGCTCCCAAGCCCACAAGTCTTCAATTTGCTGTCAATTCATTAATCATGATCCATTGCTGGCCACTTAAATTGGGCTGCTGAAATGACCATATGACCAAAATATCTGTCACTGTGAGCACTGTTGAACTCTGCACTCCATCTGAAGTTCATATTATAGCCTTTGACCTTCAACTCATTGTTCAAAAATGATGTTGAAACCCAGGGGGCACTCATTAATGTCTTTTGGGTTTACCCAAATGAGATGTGTCACACACTGAGTTGCCATTGCTGCATCATACTCAGTTCTGGAGTCAGGAGTAAAAGTGTCAAAAGCTATGTTGTGTCCTCTAATTGTAGTAGTGAGCTACACAACAGGCTAT